>VHZZ01001363.1:0-17617 GCA_009801015.1 Silene noctiflora | reverse complement strand
GAAGTTGCTGAAATTTTGCCAAAAAGGTCGTGTTTGACAAAAAATTTTTATTAAAGGTTGTGTTTGACAAACTTTTTTTTTTAAAGGTGGTGTTTTGTGTGATCCAAACTTAATTTCATGTGAAATAGTGTGTTTTGCGTGGTTCAAATTCAATTGCATTTGGGGTAATGCATTCTGTGTGGTCAAAATTCATTTTCTTATTTATTGTACTAAAAGGAAAGGAAAAAGTTAATGAAAATAGGAGGAAATATATTTTATCTTGTATATTTCATTTTAGGCTGATAATTTCATATATTAAAAAGTTTTGTAGGTGTACTTATTTTAATTTTTAGTTTATAAAATTAATTTTGGTGTCAAATGGAACTAATTTGTTATCTGGTCATCAACCTGATTGCTTGGTCACTTTGATCGGTTCAGATCGAGTTTGAGTTTAGACAAATAAGTTTGTTTTTAAATTCTATTAAGTTAGGTTTTAAACAATTTGGGTTGAATTTTCCGAGTTTGAGTAAGCTTTTTCCCACTCTACAAGGAAAGATTGGAAGTTCGACCTCCGGTGGCAGGCTGGCGGCGTAGCTTATTGAGTTATTGCTAGCAGTTTGTAGTAGAATTGTACCTAGACACAAAACACATGAGAATACTTAACCTTTGAGACACTTTTAGAAGTGTGTCCTCAATGCGTCCCTTGTTGCGGAGGGAGAGTCAAACCTTTTTGGCTTTCCATCTTCTCCAAATCCCACTTTACAACTTGTCACCATTTAGCCTCCACCCTCCTTTTCTACCATTTTTCCTCAACTCAATTTCATTTCCAATTCTAACCCCATTTTATATCTCCGTCTCAATTCCAATTCCAATTCCACGATATCACTAATCAATCACCATAATGTCTTCAATGACCAAACTCCACCATTTATCTCACCATGAACCCACTTTACTAACCCATCTAAAAAAACCCAAAACCCACACCCGGGTTTTCATCAACCTAACCCAAACCCAAAATCCAAACCCGAAACCAGTACACTGCACCACCATCACCACCTCAATCTCACCCTTCACAGAGAAAAACTCACTCCAAATCCTCCAAAGAGAACAATGGGTTTCCAACGGGCCGCCATCGTTTGATGGCGGCCCGAAAAATGGTGCCGAAAGTAATGATATAGCATTGCAACTCCCGGAGCTGAAGAAGCTCTTGGAGGTGCTGAAGGAAAGGAGGGAGACACGTTACGGAGACGACGAGAAACAAGGTGGTGGTGGTGGTGGTGGTGGTGTTGGGAATGTGTATTTGGTAGGTACTGGACCGGGTGATCCGGACCTTCTTACGGTTAAGGCGCTGAAGCTTATACAATCTGCGGATCTTCTGTTGTATGATCGTCTTGTTTCGCATGATATTTTGGATTTGGTTGGGGATAATGCTAGGCTTCTTTATGTTGGCAAGACTGCTGGTTATCATAGTCGAACCCAGGTCGCTTTTTAATTCTTCGTATTATTTTCATTTGTTTACTTTTTATTAAAATACTTTTTATTTGAATGGGATGGAGCAAGATATTTCAGTTTGTTTTGTCTAAGACCGTTGCATGCATACAATATGATTACTGTAATTTGTTGTGTTTATGCCAGTCTCAGTTTGAGTTTCACAAATTCTCGTATAAGACAGTTATATCCGTTTTTTAAGTTTAAAATGGGTCAAATAAGGTAGATATGGCAAAAGTAAAATGCATGGAGACGGGCAAAAAGTTTGCGTCATCTATCTATGTAGGGTGCTATTTGACCCGTTTTAACCTTAAAATGGATATGCCCGTTTTAGGAGAGACACCGTTTTCGTGTGCTTTTATTTTAGCAGTGTGGTGTGGTGTTATAATTGGATTTTGACTTTGGATTGCATTAAGGTTATGTTTGATTGGGAGTTGGATTCCTATTGTAGGTTTACTTGAATATTGTTATGGGATAGCGAAGTTTAAAACGAAACAAATGAGAAGTGAGGAAAGTTATGGTGGTAAAGGGGAGATGAAGGGAAAAGATTTTCCCTGATACTTAAAAGAAGTGTACTAGAGGAGTAGAGGTCCATTACTTAATTAATGGTCGTCTTTGTCCAAAGTGTGTAATCTAAGGTTGATCATTTTTATCATATAATGTGATGATGGACGGTAGAGAGTGAAAAGCATCTTACTCCTATTTTCTTTATATTTTTCCCGTCATTTTACAAGTTAAAATATGGACCCTTTGATCACATTTAGGAGTGAAACTGGCCATAGATGAGGTGATGAACCTTGAGTGCTTTATATGTACGGGAGAATATCCTTTGTCGAAGATGAAAGAGCAGTGAAGGGACTATGAACTATGAAGTAGTCATTAGGAACTATTACTTCATATAAACGTAATGTAGGGGTGGTGCGTAACTGTTGCTCTTTTTTATGCTACTTATGATAATTTCACCCCCTTCTCTCTATCCGCCATCACCATGCCTGTTAATTTATTTCCTCCTCCGTTGCATGCATACGAATTTTTTGCTATTCAGGCAAGCCAGATAATGTAGTGGGTGGAATTTAGTAGGGGTGGAGGGGAAATGACGAACAGACATAGGGAAGACGAGTAAAGGAAAAGTGGATTAACAACTAAATGAGTTTTCAATGATCAACATTAGTGAATATAAACGTATGTTACATGACTGGAGGTAATGAATTTCAGCCCCTACATAACACTACTGTCCCTCCCTTCCATGTTTCATCGTATGTGTGATTATGTTCAACCAAACATGCACCTATTGTCTCTAGAGTTGAGACCTAATTGTTTGTAGTTAAGTGCTCATCCGTTGTGCAATGGTGTGATAAATTTATTACTCCGTACTGGTTCTGGAGCGTTTTGTCGGTGCCATATCTTGATATTTATTGTGGAGTCAGTGGTGTTAGCACTTAACAACGATTATACGTACATATTCTAAAGTGTACGAGTAAAAAAATTGTGCAAAGTTTAGTGATAAAATAGGATTATCGAAGCTAGTTTTCAGACTCTTTGAAATAGTGCCATAATAGTTACTTCTAGTATACCTGCTCAACAAACATTCTGTTGGCAACATAGCTACCAAAAACTCAAAATGTGAAGTCTTGTCTAATGCATGTCCCCCAGTTAGATGATTTTTTCTCCATTTCATTCAATCAAGTTTTTCCTAATACATTTCATTTTTGTTTAAAAGTTACTCTATTTCTTTTCAGGAGGAGATTCACGAATTGCTTTTGAGTTTTGCTGAAGCTGGAGCTAATGTAGTTAGACTTAAAGGTGGTGATCCCCTCGTAAGTTTCTTACTACTAAACTGTCTATATACTTTTGTTACTTTCAATTGAATATTCGTATTGTAAGACAATTTCAGACTCTTAGTGACATGGCTTCTTGTATCAGATTTTTGGAAGGGGTGGAGAAGAAATGGATTTCTTGCAGCAGAAGGGGATTCAAGTCAAAGTCGTTCCAGGTATCTCGTTTTCTATTGCCTCCCTTATTGTTTCTTGCCCTTTTTTACTCTTTATTCTTCTATCTTATCTTTGACCATTGTTCGGGTTTCATTTTCTTCTTCTGTATGCTTTCTGCTGTTTACTAATGCCAATGCGTCAAGGCTGAAGAAACACTGTATTACAACAGTTGCTTGTTTGGTTTGAGATCATGCTATGGAGGAATAGTAATTCCTCTTTGTTTGCTTTTAGTCAAAATTCTCCTCTTGAATTTCCATGATAATACCACTACATTCATATTCGAAAGTTTTTTTCCTCCAATTTCCGATGCTACTGAATAAGACCTATTACAGTGGCAATTAGTTACAAAAATTTATTTATAAAGCCACATGTTTCATGGCAGGGCTATATTAGACATTTCACTGTAAAATACTCTCACAAAACACATTAAATTCGTCCATTTTATGATTACATATCAAACAAGCCGTAGATGGCGGATCTAAAATGCCTTCTTTTTCTCAGGTATAACAGCTGCTTCTGGTATAGCAGCAGAGCTGGGAATTCCATTGACCCACCGAGGCATCGCTAACAGTGTCAGGTATCTCACTGGACACTCAAGGAAAGGAGGAAGTGATCCATTGTATGTTGCTGAAAATGCTGCTGATCCTGATTCTACCTTAGTCGTTTATATGGGTTTGTCAACCCTCCCGTCTCTTGCCCAAAAACTGATGCAACATGGCTTGCCGACCGACACTCCCGCTGTTGCTGTAGAAAGAGGGACAACTCCTCAACAGCGAATGGTAATTATTGAATATTCTTTCTAGGCTTCCTATTTTTGTTGGATCTACCCTTCCACAGAGTTACAATAAAAGAGTTTTTTTGCGTGACGTACGCAATATCATTTAAATGCAATGTTGAAAATTGTTTGGGACTGGGTCTACTGGTCTACCCTGGCATGTAGAATTGTAGACTCACAATGTTATTTATGAGTATCAATCATCTACTTCGAACTAAGCTTTCTGAGCATTTAAGGTTGTCTATATGATGACAAAAGGCCAGTCAGGTCATATTTGGGTTGCTCAGTTCAGGTCTTTTTTTGGTCTCGTGTCGGGCATGTTGCGTAAGGTCAGGTTTGCCATATCTTACTTTAAGGCGCTCCACTGAGATCCTTTTTCTTGAGCGGTAAATCAGCAATTGCGTACTGCCACGTCATTTTCCCTTAAAAAATATTTACAAAACTTGTACCGAACAGGCGAGCATCAAGCTTAGATTTCTGGCCTCACTTCTACGTCATTTTTCCTTGAGGGTAGACGTGGAGTTATTTCTTATATTAAAGTCTCGGAAGCTTAGAAATGTCTGATTCTGATCCGTTAGTGCTGAAGAGCAAAAAATATATTGTAACTGAGAATTCATTTGCACAGGTTTTTGCTGAGCTGAAGGATCTTGCAGAAAAGATTGTGAATGCTGAATTAATATCACCAACACTTATAGTTATTGGGAAGGTTGTTGCCCTCTCGCCACTATGGCCGCTCTCTTGTGACCAAGTAACTGAGCTTTTGGAGGCAAAGTAGGAACATAGTATGCACATCTCGGGAGATATCCATAACACAGTGGTCTTATTATGGCTACCTGTTTTGATCAGTTGCTAATCTGCCATTGCCTTGCCTTGGTGGAGGTTTATTTATCTGCACATTCCTCTGGAAATTTGGAAGATGATGTATCAAGCCCGTGCTGCTCTCTCCGGCGCATCATTGTATTTACGCACTTGTGTGATTGTCTCATTCGTCATAAAATTTTGCACATATCTGATGGTCTCTGGCTGCAGTTTGTAACAATTGCAAATTTGCAATGAATGTAGGATCAAGGATGCATCATTTTTGCATCGCTCAATTCTGGTGATCATACATGCTCGTATGACGGATGAAGGTTTCGGGCTGCAGCTGAACTGTACTGGAACTTGATAAATAGGCATTTCACACTGATGTAATAATAATTTCTGTGGTCAAGGCATAGTTTAGGCAAATTGACGATTCTTGTATCGCAAATTGAAAAACCATGTACCCTACATTTTCCAAAAAAAAATCGCTATTCATGCAGGTCATAATCATTATGAGTTCAACACGGTAAAACTTTATAATCATCCCCTATATACTAAAAGATTAACACATCTCTAAATTCTCCGGCTTAAATTCCCCGTCTAAGTGATATTCTATGGACAATATTTATTTCGTAATTAATTAGTGTTCACTATCTATATTTACTATTAAACTATATTTATCTCCTAATTAATTTTATAACATCAATTATTATTTAACTTTTACATAAATAAGGCTAATATAATATGTCCTTGGAATTATATATGCAAATTTTCTACTCTTTTCAAAACGGAGGTAAACTGCATTAGTTTAATTAATTATCAAATTCTCTAATATCTGTATCTAAAATGCCGTGCATTTGCACGGGTACTACACTAGTATAAAACCAAGTGATTTTACCAATAAGTACGGAGCAAGATTTAAAATTACTGCATGACTTGCCTAACTCGGTCTCCTGGATAGGAAGTAAAAGTTACAACTCATCTAAGAAGAAAAGAAGATACCAACTTACAAATTAGTTACTAAGTAGTAAAAGATTGTTTTATTGCAATATGTACAATTTTTCATGTAATTGATATGATACAGAAATTACAGTGGTACAAACAATTTAATCAAATTAATGGAAAGAATGAACAAATTACATTTGCAGATTATGTTACTACAGTGAAAAGCTAAGAGTATAATGATCCTGTGCGATGCTGTCGAAAGCTCGATCACAGAAATACGGATATCATAGGTACTTGGTTAGAAGGTTGAGAAGGAATGAAGACTTGAATGCAGATACTATCGGCCTCATCAGAAGTTTTGTTTAGTAGTATTGCACATACACTCGGAAACAGGATATTTGGTAACATCTCTTCCTGGTTTACTTGTCCTGAGCTCCGGCTGCCCTAAAGAGTCTCGGTGCAATTCTCTTACAATATTGTTGAACTCCATTTCAGGCAGAGAAGAATTTAAAAAGTAAGGTAACATGTGCCGCTTGTTTGGTGTTATATGCTTCTTGTGCCCAGCATAAGCCCTGTGACCCTGTATCAACAAGTGGAATTAGTCCCAAAAACTGATTTATAAGAAAACAAAAAGTTCATTCTGGCAGTTATAAAAACAAAGATAAAAAAGGGACTAATATGTGATTCGAATAAAGGCCTAGCTCAGTAGGCCGCGTTTGCCAGACATGCTTAATGATCTGTAATATTTTCCAAGCTGGATTAGATTAACGTGACTCAGGTTCGAAGTAAAAACAGGGCATTCCTGAAAAGTTGTAGGGCAAATCTAGCTTCAACACATAGTGAAATTTATATTCTATGTGCTGGGATCAGCTGGTGACAAGTTGATCCAGCTAAACGAATGTCTTAGGCTCACGTTCCTCGAAATGCAAAAGTGTTAAAACTCAGGATTGAGAGCTTTACAAGTTTAGTCCTATCCGTCTTGAATCCGCACTAAACCGGATGATCTATATGACTATAATAAATGCAAAAGAAGAAGGCAGTTTCTGTCCTAATAAGCCCATGATCTATCCAGTTATAGTATCTAGATTATTGCAGATTGCAGATAACATCAAAATATTGACTTTATACGATAAAATATTGCCGAATTCTTTAGCAATTTGAAAACAATGGACGTCAATAAAGATTACATGATGCTTACCTGGATTGCATGTCCCATGTTTCCCCCATGAGACGCCATAAACACATCACTCTTCTCACAAACTATATAGTCGATAGCAGCCATGAAGGAGGCTCTATCTGCTAATGGCTGTAGTTCACCGGGTAATGCTAGATCTTCCTTGTTGTAAAAGAAAGGGAACTCTCGGGTGAGAGGCAGCAAGGCATCTCTACCGCCAAGAGGTTGTCCTCCAGCCCAATATATTCTGGCACTCTTTGGAGCCCCAAGAGCTTTAAGCAGCCTAAATCAATGTGGACAGGGAAGCAAAAAGATCCTTAGATAACTAAGCTTGGGACACTAAATAACCACGAGAATGTAAATATGAAATCCTAACCTGGCAACCTCTTGGGCATTCAATGGGCAAAGTCCAGCAAGCTTTCTGTCATGGGCAGTCATGTTAGACTTTGCAGTAAGGAGCTTAGGGCGTTGCTTCCTCTCGTTATTTACAAGTTCATCATAGTCTGGGCTCAATCCGGGAGAACAGCCCGTTCTTATCCACACGTCTTTCTCCATGCGCAGATGGAGAGCAACATATGGGCCTTTGCTGCTCATTCTCTCAGCAATCGTGTTGCCGAGTTGTTGAATATGGGGGGCAAACTTTAGTGCGTGAAAGGCTACCTTGCAGCGAAGCTTCTGAAGATCAGATGAAAGATCTTTAGAGAGCCTGGAATCTAGACCGCGGAGTAGCAAAACACCATTTCGTCTCAACTGCAGAAATAAAATGTTGGTTCATTAAATAGACATAATCATTCCATCTAATAAAAGGGTAAGGTATTTGGAAGATAAATATATGTTTTGCTTCTGATCCAAGCCAAGGTTAACAGTAGGTTCAAAACTTCACCATATCTCAGAAGGCTTATGACTATTTTGCTTTTAACGGGTGACAGTCAAACACGTGTTCACTAACTGAATGTTCACTAAGCACCAAAACTGCTTCAAGAAAATCACGAACTTGACTAAATCTCAAAGTTCGAACTGTAATAAAGTGTCATCGGACTTCTGAAATGTACTAGGGAATAGGCCTGTTCACAAACCCTGATAACTTGCATGATTAACAACTTCAACCGTTGAAGTGGAGGAAAATGAGACGTACATAGTTCCTCCAAAATCAGAATGTACAATAACTTCCCTTTTAAGATGCATTTATAATTATGGAAGTACAATATCAATAGAAGGGGTTAGTTCAATAATAGAAATTTTACCCTAGAATGGTAATGTTCCCGTATCCAGCGAGGGGAAGCATGCAACGGAGTCTGACTCTCTTCCAAGGGCCTCGTCCTCAAATGCGTAGATGGAAGAGAGGAAACAATTCGAACATCATCCGCAAGTACTCTCTTGAAGTGTTCCAAATCAAATATATCTGAAAACTCGCTGCATGAACCAAAATCATCAATAATAACATTCAAACAATAAAAACCACCAACTACTTCATGATTTAATTAATTAGCAATTACACAAATTCTTGTAAGAAAACCCTGAAATGAAGTATTTAGTCAAACCAACCAACTAACCTAAATATGAATCTTTCCTGAAAAACGAAGTCTAAAGCAAAAAAGAACTATGAATCTTCTATATTATTATGAATATTTGGTTACAAAGATCACACCAATTCGTTACTAATTCGTACCAAGATACAAATATCACTTAGCTTAGTTGGTAAAATCACGACAGGTCTTCAAGAACTAGTTTAAATCCCGTCTTGTCATCAAATCAAATTTGCACTACTCGCTACATGTACCAAAAGAAACGGCCTCCCTAAAACTCTAAACACTAATTATGACGTGAGACGGTCTCACGTATTACTTCATCTAATGCTACGTCTCACGCTAATTAGTGCAAGACGGTCTCTTAG
Organism: Silene noctiflora; assembly: GCA_009801015.1. NCBI lineage: Eukaryota > Viridiplantae > Streptophyta > Magnoliopsida > Caryophyllales > Caryophyllaceae > Silene > Silene noctiflora. The sequence continues at coordinate 8,570 of VHZZ01001363.1, read as the reverse complement.
AAGACTTGCTCAACCGGGCAACCTTTAATCTTAAATAAAACAACCAAAAACAAACCCCAAACAATAAAAATAGTCAACAAATCTCAGCTCCGCACCCTCGACAGAACACACGTTAGAAAAACCGTAATAGGAATAATTGAAACAAACCTTTCATCACCCCAAATAGGATTAACTTGAAGAACAGGAGCAACAAGAGCAGCACCAAGAATTCTCGCAATAACAACAGCATCAACAATCTGATTCCTCTGTTGATTCATTCCACCACTAACAACCACCATTAAGTACTTACTTCTATCTTTCCTAATCTCTTCTCCATCATTTACATACCCTTGGCTAAACTCCATACACGGTCTATACCCTAAATCTTCCGGTTGCTCCCAAAACGACGTCGTTTCCGTCCTTAGTATCTTCTCCCCATTCCCAGCCGTCGCAAAATTAGCAACCGCGACTGCAACTCGGCGGTTGTCGCACGGCGGAGGAGGTGTCGCGAAGCTCGGCGTTAATGGCAGAAGTGTTAAGTCATTGTAGTATAAGGTTAGCATACCGAGGAAAGACAAGAGAAAAAGGGAAAAAATCAAGAATTTAGGGTTTTTGATTGAAGAACAATAGGAATATTTGAATTGTTTTTTGGAGGAAGATGATTTTTTAGGAGAGAGGAGTAAAGAGTTTAGTGAGGTTGATGAGAGGGAGTTAATAATCTCCGACGGTACAGTAATGTACGCCGATTGTTTCGGTTTTTTTCCGTCTTTTCCCATACGGAAAAATGTCACATGTGAGTGTCTCACGTTGATAAACGGAATTTAAAGTCGAGGAAGGTAAAGGTAAAGGTAATGAAGATTTGAAAGAAGAGTGTTTGGTGTTGTTAAAGAGGAGGGAATACTAGACTACTAGAGGGATTTGAAGAGAGTGAAACGCGTCGTTTTATGTGGGAAATGGTGGGCGGGAGTGGGGATATTGGGATTGAGGAGATAGCTTGGTACAGCTGGGGATGGGGTTTGAACCGAACTTTCCGACCTGAACACATGGGGTGTGTTTGTGTTTTAGATATGGTTTCTTCTTTTTTACTCAATTATTTTGTTCCATTTTGTGTTCATCTCTTTGTTATAAGAATGTTTACTCATTCTTTTTTAATTAATCTACATTTTCAATTATTTGTTTTGAGATGTTGTGTTATGGAAGTTAGTGCAAATTAGGTCTTGTTTTTTCGATTGAAAATAATTGAATTAAACTTAATAGAGTTAAACTGAACTTGATAAAGCGAACTGAACTGGACTGAAGTGAAGTATAATTTAATTTGCGAAGAAATGAACTTAACTATACTGACTGAACTGAAATACGTTGAAATTAAGTCTAAAACAACAAAGTCAAAGTCTTGGGAGACGGTCTTTCAATAAGTTATTGAGATACCATTTTTCCGTACCCCTTTGAGTATCTTTCGTACCCTTTTCATTGTTAAGAGTTAAGACTTAAGAGTGATTTAAAATGACTTTTTCATTTGGTACATGTTTTCATAAAAAAAAAAAAAAAAATACCCATTCTAATGCAGTTAGTAGCCGTTTATATTAGTACCAACATTTTATGTAATACGTAGCCATTTTATGACTTTTGGTATTATTTCAAATTATAATTGGTATCTCAATAAATTTATTGAGAGATCGTCTCTTAGGTGACCTATATGGTGTAAATAAATTATTATTACTTAACATTTACGAATATCAATGCATTAGTTTAGGTTTGAATTGGTCTGAGTTCTTTCAAATTTGAATTATTTTTGAATATGTTATTATCAATTAACTTATTTAGGGAAAATTGTCCTTGTACAATTCTAAATATTTGAGTTTTGTCATATTATGTTAGGTCAAAATTTGGGTTAGGGTCAAGTTTGAATTCTCGATTCGGGTGAAATTGAGTACAACTTACAAGTAAGGGAATTTACATCATTTTTATTTCTTTTTCTCAATTTTCTCTCTAATACACACATAACTTTATATATTTTTTTCTAGTTATTCATTAAAACATTATTTTTATGAAACGAGTACAACTATCGGATTATCACAAGATTTAATCCTGATCGTTTAAAGGAAATGGAGTTCAGTTTTTTGAGAAAAGGGAAATAATCCGGATGAAGTAGAGGTGATCAGTTTTATCATTTTTAATTGAGAGACTGTAATTGTGGTTTCAAGGAAAAAATTGTAAACATTTTTTGATAAAAAAAAAAACATATTTTAACCTTTAATCATGTCATGAGTAGTATGGATAAGCATCTAGCATATGTGATAAATTAAAATTTGTGAATTTCTGATTACTCATCTCATTTTGTAAGTAAGTGTGACATGACAAGCTTTGACTAAACAAGATATAGCTATGACCAACGAAGTACTATGACTTATGGCCAATGGGTTAGGCTTCTTATCTAAGGTTAAGATCGATTTGGACTCAATGCGTTTTCTTTTGTCTATGAATTATTTGGAATCTTTATGGCATAAAAGACAGGTCTTTTTATAGTGTATTCTCGAGTTTTTCGATTTTCTATGTTCTACCCTTTTTTTTTTTATATTTTACATTGCATCCTTAAACTTCTTACTTATTTCTCCATCATGACCTCGTTTAACTCTTCATTAACTTTATTACTGTCAAACAACCATATTTTGACCTTTATTCTAAATCATTAAGGTTGTATCACCATCGTATATCAGAAGCATCGCAAATCGCTTTTAATAAGCACAAACTGTTATTAAAAACATCTCATATGATTCATGGCATGATAATGGAGATTTAATGAATTTTTAGTTAGATCTGTATATTATTTGGTGGTTTAGTGGGTAATTCGGTGAACTAATAAATAAATGAGTAGGTTATTAAGTAATTGGAATAGTACATAGACGATTTAGTAGGTCAATTAAGAAACTAAGTTAACAAACAAAATAAATAAGGTCATGGTATAGAATAACATCAGGGGTATTTAATTACATAATTCGTATTTAATTTCTCTCTCCTCCTTTCATTAATTAATTACTCCATTTCCTATTTTTTTTATTAAATACCTTACACTATTTTATGCTTTCTTAATGTATTTATTATTTCTAAATGTGTTATATTATATTATATTATGCTTTTCTAATGTATTATATTATATACACCCTCTCCGATCTACATCAATGGTAACATGAACCCACTTTTATCTTCACAAAAGTGGGTCAATGTTACCATTGGTGTGGATCTAATAATTCTAATTACTCTCTCACCATTCGTTACACTATTTGAGGTTATTACTATTTATTAAACAATTATTTGATCATCAGTACAATTGATGAAAATATAACATTCAACACTTTTAACATCAAATTTAATTATCATGTTACCATGAGCATATAACAATACAACACAATTTTCTTGAACCCATTAACTAAAGACTGAATTTTTAATAACTTTTTGGTACAAAAAACAAATCTACGATATCCCAACCGAAAGTCTTTTGAATACATTAGTCATGCCAAATTAGTCCGAGTAAAAAAAAATTAACAAACAAATATAAAATGTGTATATTAAATCATAATTAGTTATTCCTACATAGCTATATATATGGAGGGGATAGTTTTCAAATAAATTTTTTAATAACTGTAATTATATTATTATTTTAAGTCATAATTATTTGGAATTTTATTTTTAATATTTATGCATTTGATTAAATTATTAAATATATAATCATGTGCAGTTTTGTTGCACGGGTATAAAACTAGTAAATATAATTATTGAGTCTCAACCATCACCTTAAGGTTTTGGATAAGATGGTTCATCTATCATATTTATTCCTATTAGTACTATTAAAAAAAATTAAATAAAAAATATTGTGACCACATACTATGGTCATTTATTAAAACACACCTATTATCTTTAAGGTGAACTTGTATTACCCTAACTCATCGACATGGTGTCAATCATGTCACGTTCGATCCGTGTTAAGTGCAGGGGCGGACCTAGGACTGAAATGTATCTTGGGCTAATTTGATAGACTACTAAAACGTATTGATTTAAGAAAAAAAAAATCCAACTCATGACATACCTTTCTATCGAGACGTCGACGGATATTTACTATTCTAATTAATCTTATATGATCAACACCATTAAAATCTAACATGATAAGACAATCCAATTATAAAGAAGATTAGCAAAAAATTGTCTCTCCTCTGATTAAGTGTCTGGTATGGCTATTTTGTGCAAAAGTTTTTATTTGATGGTCTAAAGTGAAGTGTCGGTATCGTATCGAATACGATAGAGGTTGGACGCACTGACACGATAACTAAGTAAAGTATCGGAGTAATATATAGGAGTGAACTCGTTGAAGAAGAAAAATGTGTCTGACTAATTCTAGTTTGTGTTTTTGGTTTGATTCTCCAGGAAATGCGAAGCTCCCAAAACGTTGACGAACATAAGAAGAAAAAATGACCACTACGATTGCACTTGATTATTATGGATACAGATTCCAAGGAATACGTTTTCAACTAGTTGTCCACTTTCAGACTTGCCAAAGTGCAACTACCTGCCTTTTTCCCCTAAAATGTGTGTTTCATTAATATTTAATATTAATATCTACGTTGATTTTCCTAATTTTCTTTGTTATATTAATATTTACGTTGATTTTCCTAATTTTCTTTGTTATTCGTGTACTACTAATCTTCTTTACATGTTTTAGGCAATAACGAAGCCAGAATTTTAAGTCAGCGGCGGCGAAATGGTAACAGTATAGGTTAGCATCGGAAAAATTCAAAGATTTTAACTAAATTTTTCGAAATTTTCAAAAGTTAGCGGAGCTACCCCCAACTGGTTTAGGGTTAATATTTGGGTGTTTTAGATCTATTAGAAGCGGATTATTTTGAATGATAGTTATTGCATATTTCGCATATTTGAATGAAATGCATAAATATTGGGATTTAGAATGATTAAGGTTTGAGTTAAGTATACAATTCATTTTTACTATCGAATCAAGTTAAGTAATGAAGCTTTGAAATGCAAATACCTATACAAAACGAAACATTGAAACCTGCTTTATGCAAGGGTCGATTTTAAAATGGCATATTTCGAGTCTTAAGAGCTTCAATCAGCGCAAGACCAATTAGAGGTAGTTGAATACTCTTTGCTTGGCAATCTTGTTGGAATTAAACTCTTCAAAAGTCAAACCTGTTTCCAATATTGTACATTGTTTGAACAAACTTCTAATTCAAATTTCCAATTAATAATGAAGATAAACATTTAAAGGTTGTGAAGAAAGGGAAAAGGGAACACTCGGTCTCACAAATAACTGTATTGTGAAACTATTCACATAAGAGGTATTATTTATTCTATTTTTCCCCCTTTTTTTGGTTCATTTTTTTTTTATAACGAGGGAATCCGCAGCTGCTATCTTTGGAGCGCATTGGATAGACCCTCTAAATATACGTGATAACCTGCCAACTACGAACATTAGATGATTCAAATCAACCGCCTAGTTCTTTTTTACTTAATTTCAGCTCTATTCAGTTCAATTCTGTTAAGATTCAGTCAGCTTGTTCATCTCATCTCTTCACAAAATTAACTCTTACTTCAGCTGCATTCAGTTTCTCTTAACTCTATTCAGTTTAGTTGAGTCCAGCTTAACTCCATTCAATTAATTTAGCCCGTTTCAATCGAAAAGAACGGGCCATTAGAAATTGACTGGCATGAGATAAATAAAATTCCAACAACCAGTGATCATTGGCTGTATAATTCGCATCATCTATATGGTATTAGCTACTTCAAGAGTTCAAGCCCAAAAGCTCACTGGAGCACACAAAAACAAGGTTGGAAAGCCCAAAAGGCATAATGAAAGCCTAAAGGCTGACGGCCCATTTGGAATATATAGTCGTGTCCCTTTCAAATATACTAGTTAACACCGGTGAAAAATCACGAGCTGTATTTATTTTGTAGAAATTTATTCTATTTAGCTACTTCGAATCAATCTTTAAAATAATAGCTTCATTTGAATTTCTTATTTTATACACAAATATTTTGTAGAGACAAAAACAAGAGTTAGCTTAAGAGGTAAGAGTTTTTTTACTCCAATCATGAAGTTAGAAGTTTAATTCACTTGCGTAGTGCGTTCATTTGAACAAAAAAAACAATTGGCAGAGACGATCTATTATTAAATTACTGAGAGATTATTTTTTCGTACTATTGTAACTGTTTTCTTGACATGACTTGGCGGTTTGGAAACGGACGAAATTTCAACGCTATTTGACATATTCGGTAACTTGTTGACATTTTTTTGATGACGAGGGAATTCGTTGTCGCTACTTTCGTTGTGTATTAGGTAACCCTTTGAGTATATGTGATAACCTGAAAAATCACGTAAATCAGGTAAACCAACCGAGAGTGACATGCTCGAAATTTAGAAGGCATAGGCTCAGGCCATATATACTCCACAAGATTGTTGTTGCGGAGGCTTAAATCGGAGTTCCTTAAAAATTCACCAAAATTTTAACCACTAAACTCCACTCTTATGAGTAAATTGTTGACATTTATTGATTACCAAGAGAGGGTGTCTTGTTTACAAAAGAAGGTTTTCAAATGGATTTAGTTTCAATTGTAACTCATTAATTTGTATACGATATTTTCATAAGGGTTAATTTATGAGAATAATCTGAACTATTGTCCATCTTCTCATAATAATCTGAAGAATGTTTTAACTTTGAATAAGCCCAACTTTATCTACCGTATTCCCATATTAGACTTAGTTAATTTTTACTTGTTATAACAGGTTAACAATGACCTACTGAATACTGATGACATGGCCCTGTTAATCAAGTAATTAAAAGAAAGTTAGAAATAAAATAAAAAATCTAATAAAACCCTCACATTCACACCGCTATCAGTCCATCAGCAAACTAAACCCGCTACGACCACCAACAATGGCTCTCAAATGCCCCAAATTATAGATCCCTCACAACCCATTCCCAATCTCAGCGAGATTAAATCCCTCCAAAACCCGAATCCCCACACCCCGTCGTCGAAAACCACCTCATATCCTCATTAACAATTTCAATCTCAGCGAACCCACCTTGGACGGCCAAAACCTCAACCCTATATCCCTAACCTTGATTAGTGGATTAACTGAACTTTGGTGAAATTGATGAAGACCAACCTAGTGAGCGCACAACCAAACTTTGATGGCCCATCATACTAGTTCAACCGATTTGAATTTTCAAAGAAGAGAAAACCCCAGAGAAGGACTTGATAGATTCGTGAGTTCAAAATCAATGAACAGAAAACCTTAGAGAAGGACTTGTTGCTGAATCTGGAAATGGAGGTGAGGTGGGGTGTGGAGGTTTAGTTGTGATGTGCAAAAATGGTGGTTTTTGGTGTTTGCTGATTAAGGGAAGGAGTAATTAAGTGTTGGGTTCTTGGGTTAGTTGGGTAGTAGTATACTGATTGTGGAGGGTAAGGGAAGATTTGTTATTATTGTTTGGTTTTTTTTTTGTCAAACACAACCTTTAAAAAAAGTAAAATTTCAAACACCACCTTTAAAAAAAAAGTTTGTCAAATACAACCTTTAATAATTTTTTTTGTCAAACACAACTTTGGTCGCAGAATTCAGCATTTTGGCGAGAGTTTGAACATTTGCAATGAGGTGACTTTTAGTCGATGTTTGAGATAGCAAACGAGGTCGGTTTGAAGTGTTCTTGGACTCGTTGAAAAGGTGGGAGTATAGGCTTTCCAGTGATTGTTAACACGGTGGTCAAATGTGGCTTTATGTGAGGTATATTGGTGTCTAAAGTAAGGCTGGTCATAGAGGGTTAATGTAAGTTAAAGTAGGATTTTTTTGTGGGTCAATTCACTCTCTTCGATCCACCACTTGCAACCAACGACCACCACAAACAACACAACTACGACATACCTTGCACTCCTCTCGACCTGCATACCAAATTTCAGACCAAACAACACATCATAACCCCATTAAAAGACCCACAAAAATCCTCCAACCATCCACTGTAAACCCAGAGTTACAACATTTTCTCTGACCAACCTTACTTTACGCACCAATCGACCCCACATAAGGCTACCTTTRKCCACCGTGTTGACAACCCCYGAAAAGTCTATACTCTCACCTTTCCAACGAGTTTAAGAACACCTCAAACCGACCTCGTTTGCTATCTCAAATATAAWCTARAAGTYACCCCATTACAWSTAGTCAGAAAGTTGTCAAAATCAGGCCAAAAAGTCGTGTTTGACAAAAAAGAATTATTAAAGGTTGTGTTTGACAAACTTTTTTTTTAAATGTGGTGTTTGAAATTTTACCTTTTTTAAAGGTTGTGTTTGACAAAAAACCCTTATTGTTTTACTGATTTTTTTAAACAAAATAAAAGTGCTACCTAATGAACAGGTAGCCGGTTACATACTGTATTTTGAGAAGATGGGGTTAATAGTTCAATTTATTCTGAGATTAATTGAAGTTAGGATTATTATTTTTTTTTTTTGGTTCAAATGAGCGCACTATGTCGCGGGTGAGAATCGAACCCCCAACTTCATGGTTGGGGTAAGAGAGCTCTTACCACTTG
>VHZZ01001361.1:62211-74121 GCA_009801015.1 Silene noctiflora | reverse complement strand
TAGCCAAATTACGGGTTTCCGTCAACAAGGTTTGGAGAGTATTTATGATTCTTGGGAGAGGTACAAGGAGCTTCAAAGGCAATGCCCTCACCATGCCTCATTAAGGTTTGAAGAGTCTTTATGGAACAGAACGAACTAATCACTTGAATCGAACCCATGCCTCATTAAAGTCACTTGGACCTTGCTTGAAACTAGTGATCTGACTTCTTAGAGCATTGGTTTTCTATGGTGGGAAGTATCTCTTGTAGAATGCAAGAGCTAAGGTGTTCCAATCAGTAACACCATGAGCCTGCATGTCCAAGTCTATGAGCCATTCGGCTGCGCCATCTCTCAGTGAAAAAGGAAAGAGCACTTGTTTCACCTTATCTTGAGTTACCCCAGCCGTCAAACGAATGGAGCAACAATAGTCCGTTAATTTCTCCATATGTTTGGCAGGATCTTCATTAGCTCCTCCCCCGAATAGATTTCGCTCCACCAAGTTGATGTAAGACGGGCGAATCTCAAAGGTGTCTTTGTCTGTAGTAGGGAGCTTGAATCCCTTAGGAATGGATGCAAAGGTAGGCTCTGAGTGACATTCTAAGGTAGGCATTGTGATGAGTGGAATTTCAACGGTAGAAATTGTCTTGTCCTCTTCTAAGGACGGATTTTCTGCGAAAATAGAACTGCTCATAATCGGCGTCAAGTGTACTCAAGTCTTCCACTGGACCGATTTCTCTTTGAAATTTTCGTCTGTCGCGAAAAATCTTCTCTGGTTCGGGATTAAAAGGTATAATCTCCGACCTGTTAGACCTGGTCATACACGAAAACAACAAGAAAAATATAACAACAGTCTCAAGGAACTGAGGTTCCCTGAGACAAAAGACAAATTAAACAAAAACAAACAGAAAAATTGTTGCCTCCCCGGCAACGACGCCAAATTTGATAAGGATTTAGTCGTATCACCTTAATCAAAATAAACCCAACTCAATACTAACAAATAGCGAGTGGCAAAAAAAATGTCGAATCCACAAGGAGGCGGTAATAATCTATTTGTTAATGTAATAATTTGTCTTAAGGTAACAATTTTCTCGAAGGTTGATTGGTTTGTTTAACTAAAACTAATTGCAATAAAATAAAAGTGAATTCAATAACATTAAAAGGTCCAGGGATCATGTTCACTAGGTAGTTATACGGGGATTTGATTTAACAAATTAATAGAGCAATTTATGTTCGTTAAGTCCATATGATCGGTCGATTCTAATATGTCCTTCAGATCTAATTTAACATGCGGTCGCTATCATTAAATTAGTTCTATTAAGTTATCGCAGCCTATACTCGTCTTAGTCCGATCGGTAAATATCCTAGTTTGCAATACTAATTAATTAATTCTGCAGAAATCAACTAACTAGATTCAAAACAATAACTGAACAACATCAAAGAAGCAATTTAACCAACAATTCATTAATTAAAATCCCTTCTAACAACCTAGATCCCTTTTAACCCCGGATAACAGGTTTAGCTAAGCATACTAATTATAACTACACCAATAAGATGAAGAGAAAACATAATTGAAAGCATAAAAGATGAACAAAGTAAATTAAAAAACTTAAAAGAAAGATTAAGTACTGTAATTGAAGATTTAATGAACAAAGTATGTAGATTCGTAATTAAAAGCAAAACGAAAATAACCTAGGAGTGTTTTTGAGAGTTTTCTAGGGTAAGAATACCTAAAATAAAGCATAATCCTACAATAAGTATCGAGCTTCCTATTTATAATAAAAGATAGACCAACTTAAGGAAGTTTCGGAAATAAGCAGAAGAACTACATACTCGATCGAGTACTGCATACTCGATCGAGTATACCATTCTCTAAATCCTCAACTCTCGACATTTAATTCTTTTAATTGATCTCCAGGTTCCTCTATCGAGTGTCAGCCAACTCGATCGAGTATTCAAGTCTTTCTCACTTCTTTGTGCAATCTTCTCTTCTCTTGCTTCATTCTTTTAGATTTTTGTGTCATGCTTCGTGTATGCCTTCATGCCAATTCCACGGTGCTTCATTTCATTCTTTTTCTCCATAAATGTTTCCTTCCTGCATTAAACACCAAGTAGCGGCAGTATCGACATCTAATGTAAAAGACATATAAATAATGTAATTTAGCACGAAAATCATATCAAAAGTAATCAAGTGGAGGCAAATTAATGTATATAAAAGTGACTCATCATATATAATCAACTAACTTATTAACTCCACATTTTAGTTAAATATCTGCTTTCTTTTTAGGCTTTAGTTAATTTTTTAATTTTAAGATACTTTTTTAAATTTCAGCAAATTTTTTAGTTAGTTTTTTTTGTTAAAATGTAGGATTATATATATATATATATATATATATATATATATATATATATATATATATATATATAAGGGGATAAAACCCGGAAACCATTACAAGGGGAAACGAACAAAACCGATTCACTCCTAAACCAAAACAAACTGACTCAAACCCTTGTTAGCTCGGGTCATCAAAACAAGATAGGATAACCCTATCTTCACCAACTACAAACAACATCTTCAACTTTCAAAAGAGCTGCTAACCGAAGTTGGATTTCCTCTTTGATCAGTTGGCTAAGTTTATTCGGTCGAAGAATTCAGAGATCAAACTTGCTTGCGTTCAGTTGCCTCCATAATTTTTTTAGTTAGTTTTATCAAATAATGTCTTATAAGAAAAACTTGTTTTCAATGTCTTGATGTTTGACTTACTCGGACATACCTTTTATTTCATTGGCTTTCAATTTCTTCTTCTTGTTTGAGGTATTTGGGTAAATTTGACTTTCCTTGCATTTTCTGGAAATCCTATCATTGAAAATACTCGACACAGCTATATATATACACACATACATGAGAATGTTTATGATATACTCCATTTGTTCCGATGAGAAGTTGTCTTTTTTATAAATCGAGATCATTTACTTTTTTTTACCCAAAAGGAAAAATAAAAAATTGTTGGCTGTTAATATGGTAATGTGGTGAACATGTTAAATATTTTATTGCTAATATGGTGAACATGTTTTACAAAAACGGATATAAGATACACTGTATACAAATGTCTCAGATCATATTATAAGTTCTCGCTCAGTTCTAAACATTTTTTTACGTTTGATTAAAAATGAACAAATAAAAACAATAGTATGCATTTGATTAAATATGAAGATACGTATAAAATTGACTCGACCAAATGGAGTCCTTCCCCCTTTAAAAAAGTTTATGACACGGTATATGTGTTCACTCGTGATTTCGCATAAGACTTGACTATCTGATGACATGTTTAGTAGTCGAAAGTGTCGTGGTGATGCAGTTGTAGTTGGTGAAGCGAATGTAACTCATTTCACCGACATTTCAGTGTTATAAGGATACGAAATGCATTTATGATGTTGTGTTGTGTTGTGTTGTGAGTAGTGATTACTTCTGGTATACTCTAAAGTATGCTAACCTTGTGAGGTGCACTTCTACTAACATCATTGTATCGTGCAGATTTCCAACATGTGGCATCATTTTTATTCGACCTGTTAAAACTCGACCCGACCCGCAAACTTGATCCGCCCGATCCCTTTTTTAGGGTTACAAATGCGGTTTTTCAACCCGTGATCCGTTTGACCCGAACCCGAAATGACCTGTTATTTTAGGGTTGAGACCCGATCTCGAACGGGTCAACCCGTTGGGTAAAATATTAATATTTATATATTATATTTGAAAAAATGGTTAAAAAATTATTTTTTTATTATTTAAAATTACAAATGCAACTAAAAGGTCAATTTTATATAACTTTTATAATATTTAATAATAAAATAATTATTAAAAAACCTTTATTTTAATAATTATGTCAATATAATTAATGTAAACGTTGAATATGATTAAAATATTAATTTTAAATATGTTTTATGTTTTAAAAAAATAGTTTAAAAAAGACGTTATAAATTATTTCTTAACCCGTATTCTGACCGTAATCCGACCCGACCCGTATGACCCGACCTGCCCAACCCATTTGACAGGTCTAATTTTTATACATTCTGATGGGGAGACTAAAGCCAAATTTCAGACGTGAGCACAGTTTCAAAGTCGAGTTATGGTGGACTGTCCATGAAAATGACTAAAAATTATTTTTAAGGTGTCAAATATTAGACATCAATTTTATTCAAACTTTTTAAAAATTTGTTATGATTGTTTCTCTGATTGTGGTATTGGTGTCTTCTACTTTTGGGTTTTTTGAGTATTTCTTGCCCAATCTGGGTTGGGTTTCTTTGCTGGGATTGGGGTTTCAAGGATAACTCTTAAGCTGCCTTGCGTATTCGTTAGGGTTTGGAAATGGTTATTTAAACACTTCACATGGTTAAGTTTCACCATCATCTAACCAATCCATCTTCTCTATTCTTATTCAAATAATCGTCTTCTTTCTTTTTTATTCAACTTTCGAAGGTCTTTGTTTTACCAAGGAAGGATTTTGAAACTCAATTTGGGCGTTATGGGGCTGGTGTTGCCGCTAGTGAAGAGGATGTTCATCACAACATCTATAATCATCAACCTTTTCATCAGCCTCACCCACATGCAGAGTTTCAACTTATGAACCCTTTTGCATGCAAACATCTGGAGGTATCCAAGGAGTTGGAGGGGGAGGGGGGAGCCCGATTAGGAAGGTCAAGGGAGTTCTAGGGGAATTGTGTGCTAGGTTTCTCGATAGATTATTGTTTGTTTGATGCTGATAAAGTTAACGACATTATTAGGAGTAAATGGAATACAAAGGGTAGGTAATTGCTTTCCGTATGGGGGAGATCTATGTGTTGTATTGCGAGGAGGTGGAGGATCTTGAAGGTTTATTGAAAAGAAGTCCTGCATCTTTTGAGGGTGCCTTTATGGTTTTTGCTAGATGGTAACCGAAAACGGTACCAAGGACTGTCCGTTTCCATTATGCTGAACTTTGGCTAAGAGTGCATGGCTTACCTTTTGAGTATTTGACCATGCATGTTGCTGAAATTGGTGGTAAGTTGCTCAATCATCACTATCAGATTGAACTCTTTTAAATTGTTCCTAACAGCGATTTTTTGGGTCTAAAAGTCTGTATTAAGTTGAATGAACCCTTGATTCCGGGGTTTTTTCTTGTTATGGATGGGGGATAGTTGCTATGGGTAAAAATTCACTACGAAAAAGTCTTTTAAGTATTATATTAAGTGTGAAAAACTTAGTCATGAAGGGTCTCAATGTAGGGAAAGTATCATGACAATTGTTTCTAGCATTAATGGGATGCTTGATAGGACTGTTGAAAAGGGCTTTGTGGTTTTTCAGTCTTAGAGTAATTAAACCATGTTTAATATGGATTTGCATGCTACACATTTAACAACTAAGTTCCTTTCTTCAAGGGTTAGGATAGGGAATAAAAGGGGACCTAAGACTGATCAATTCAGGGAGGACCCAGATAGGTTTGTGGATTTTGACCTGGGAACTACACCAAGGGGGAGAGATTTGCCTGGGATGACTTTTGTTGTGATAGATCATCCATTTGTTGGACCTATTCATTTTCAGGTTAGGAATGGGCTAAACAATGCTAGGGTTCAGGAAGGTGGTATTTGGGACTATGTTAATGTGATGATGCAAGAGTTAAATGGGGACCCTAATGCTGTTCAAGGGGGGCCAGACAATGTTGAAGGTGGAATATGGAATCAGGTGAATGGTGAGGAACATAACAATGGCATAGGAAATGTGCAGATTAATTGAGATGTGGGAACTGGAGTGGGGCTTACTGTTGGGGAACAATCAGGGGCAGGAGGTTGGTTAGGGAATGTTGGCAGTGCTAAGGGTGCCAATACTAATCCTAATAATACCGAGGAGGAATTTCATAGTGAGGGAAGAGGACATTGAGGGTCAGACATAGGTCAATGCTGCTCCACAAGCTTTTCCACAAACTGTGCCACTAGGGACTTTGCCTCAGGTGAGTATGAATGATCCATAACAAGTTCTTGCTGGTGCTGGGAGACCCGGGGGGGGGGGGGGGGGGAGTATTGGACCGTGATTTAAGGATCCAGGAAGCTATACTGTAACACCCCATGTAAATTGAAGAGGTCCAGTGATAAGCTTAAATGACTAGTACTTAAAGGGATTGAAAGTACTACTCATATCAACAAAGTGCACTTTMTTTTCTGGTCATCCATGCAAAAGAACTCCAAAGTTAAGCGTGCTTGACTGAGAGTAGTCTTAGGATGGGTGACCTCCTGGGAAGGTTCCCGGGATGCRCATGAGTGAGGACAAAATGTGTTGGAAAAGACCCGTGTTGATCTGTGGGCCATGTACACAGCCTGGAGAGCTATCATGAGTAACCGCTCCCGACCCAAGGTTTGGGCCAGGGTGTTACAAGTGGTATCAGAGCAACCCTGCGACCGTGTGGTGATGGGAGGCAGTGGTTATACGCTCCCGGAGGCAGTTGTTATACGCTCCATTGTGATCACCCGCCTAGCGGGGCAGGATTCTGGGGTAGCGGTTATGCTCCCAAGCGCAACGAGGACGTTGCGTTCTTCAAGTGGGGGTGATTGTAACACCCCACATAAATTGAAGAGGTCCAGTGATAAGCTTAAATGACTAGTGCTTAAAGGGATTGAAAGTACTACTCATATCAACAAAGTGCACTTTCTTTTCTGGTCATCCATGCAAAAGAACTCCAAAAGTTAAGCGTGCTTGACTGGGAGTAGTCTTAGGATGGGTGACCTCCTGGGAAGGTTCCCGGGATGCRCATGAGTGAGGACAAAATGTGTTGGAAAAGACCCGTGTTGATCTGTGGGCCATGTACACAGCCTGGAGAGCTATCATGAGTAACCGCTCCCGACCCAAGGTTTGGGCCGGGGTGTTACATATACTCATAAGAGTAGAGGTGGATATTGAGTAGGTTAGAATAGAGAATGATTATAGGGGTTATAATCAAACCTTTGATCCTCCTCCAATGGGGTTGCCTATTGTTTACCATTTTACTGAAGACGAGAACCAGAACCAAAGAAATAATGATGTTGAGGCAACTGTTATGGAAGACAATGTGCCAACTGTGGTTATTACAATAAGCGAGTCTGATTCTTCGTACTCTAACTCTTATCATTCTGAATCATTTGATTACATGGTAGACTTCAATGCTCCTAACTCTTAGGATTCCTCTAATTTCAGGCATAGCGTTGCCATTAATCTGATCTCTTCTGAAGATAATGATGAGTTAAACATTGAGCTGCAATTGAACATTTGTGGGAATGTTGAAGTGACATATGAGCCGAGGGAGGATGCTGTTATGGTTGGCTATATTCCTCTGAACCTTGCATCAAGTGCAATTGCTCGATTGGGAAGAGAACTTAATGAGGGGTCAGGTGCTCTTGCTCCTCTTGAGGCTCTTTTTAAACCTAATTCTGATATTCTGGAGGGTGGTCATACAGCTGTTGAGTGGAATGACCAGATCATTGATGAGGTGCCTAACAAAGGCAATGGTGAGTGGGGATTTGGGCTATGCTAGGGGTAGGGACAAAAGAATGGAAAATGGATTATTTTGGGTTCCTGAATATGGTAATGCTTTTAAACTTCAAGTTGCTATAGAGGAAACTAGAAATTATTCTGATGGCTTCATGGGGCTTGCTGATCCATATCATTCCTCTGATTTGGGAATAGGTTTTAAGGAGGCTATTGTGAGAGCAAAGAAAAAGAAGTGTTATACCGAAGTTAATGAGGATATTGTTCCTGAAGGGGCTATTTGTTCCCTTGGTTGTGCTAAGAAGTACCTACTTCATTTAGCTAAACGACCGTGTTTGGAGGCTAAGAAGAAGGAAGAGGATGGTCAGAGCAAAGGTTGTGGTTTTCAGGTGGCTGTGGCTAATTTGGAAGCTGGGGGATCAAGTACTTCATCTGATGAGAAGAATGCTGATGGCTTTGCGGAGGTTGGGTCTTCACAACCTCTTAAGTGGAAATGATTGGCTTGATATGGATTTGTAGGGGACTTAACAATGCGTTCACCCCTACAATTCCTAAACATAGAGCGCTTTTGGATAATAAATTGTATGATTTTTTTTAATCGAGACTAAATGGAATGTAGATCTTATTTCCTCTGTGTTTAGATCTCTTGCGATGGTTAAGGTTCTGGGTGTAGATGTCGTGGGTGCATCGAAAGGGTTGTGGGTAAGATGGCGTAAGGAGACAAAGCTTTGTTTTGTAACGTCTTGTACGCATTTTGTTATCCTACTAGTTGAAAATTAAGATGGACTTTTGTGGTATCTTGTGTTGTTTTATGGGGCTCCAAATGTTAATTCTCGTATGACGGTGTTAATGGACTTAGAGGAGTGGCTTGCTAAGTTGGAATATCCATTTTTCAATGTGGGTGATTTTAATCAACTGGATTATGTGTGTGAAAAATTAAGTACAGGTACGAGACCGATTAGTGGTGCATCAAATTTTAATGAGTGGCGTATACGTAATGAGTTGCTTCACATCCCGTTTAAAGGACCAAGATTTACATGGTGTAATAATTGCCGATGTATGCAACGAGTTTATGAACGCCTCGATAAGGCAATGATATCAAGTAATTGGTTTAGTCTTTTTCCAAATTCGGGTATTAAACATTTTCCTATTCAAATTTTGGACCATGCACTAATCGAGTTGGATTTACATGTTCCGAGAAATACGACTTAAAAACCTTATAAGATAGATGCTTGGGCATTGGAACATAAGGAGTGTATTCGAGCAGTAAAGACGGTATGGTTGGTAAATGATGTGGGGTCTCCATCTTTTAGGGTGGTTCGGAAACTTGCTCGAGCTCGAAAAACGGTCAAATAACCAAATAACAGGCGCTGAGCAAACGAAAAGAATGGACACAAAAATGGGAGGACTTTGATAAAAGACTTGAACAAGGAATGAATATGGCGATTACGGAAGCGAATGATGACATGTATTCAAGAATAAATGAAAAAGTGCGTAATTTTGCGTTGGCCGCGGCTATTTTTTGGAGACAAAGAGCTATGGTGAAGTTAAAGGTGGATGGAGATACGTGTAAAATATTTTTCTTTAACTGGGTTAAGGGTCGTGCCGAACGTAATTTTATACATGGGATAAAGGGTGAATATGGAGGTTGGATTTGCGACCAGGCCTTAATAGGTAATGCTTTTAAAAAAATGTTTTTGGAGCTTTATAACCCGACAAGGGTGGAAATGGGGAAATATGAGACAACAAATACGAGCGGCTTTTACAAAACATCTCGCGACAAGTATCAGTGGATGATGCGGATTATCTACGTAAATCTTTTACGACACAGGAAGTTCGAATGGCGGTTTTTCAGATGGGTGCTTTTAAATCGCCAGGTCCAGATGGTATATTAGTAGTCTTTTACCACAAATGTTGGGGATTTATTAAGAATGACTTTACTAAAGCAGCATGAAATTAACCGCACTTCAGTTTCCCTCATACCAAAGTGTGATAACCCGGAGGGTGTCTGTGATTATTGTCATATTAGTTTATGCAATATTTTTATGACGATGATCACGAAGAGTATTACGAAACGATTGAGACTAGTGATGGGTTCTCTGGTGGGTGAATTTCAGAATGCTTTTGTGCCGAGCAGACATATTAGCAATAATATCTTACTTTCACATGAAGCCATACACAACATTAATTCACATAAGGAGGGTAAACATGGTGTGGACATGGGTCACCCGCGCGTTTTTCGAAAGTTTGAGGCGGCGATACATCTTCCACAGAACTTTGTGTTGACAAAGCATCATGGGCCGTTACCGATTTGAAAGGCATTGAAACCGATGAATGGTTTGAACAGCCTGCATTTGTGGAGTCGCCACCAATTTTTGTAGATAATTGTATCTGTTCGAATACTTCGTGTCATGTCAAGACACAAAGTGACATGAATACTAAGAAATTTGTTGCCTTAGCATTCCATATCTAGAATGACTCTCGCGATGCCAATGAACATTGATGTTCACAGATATCTGAGTAAGGGGTGAGGGTACATACAAGGAAGCTCTTGCTAGAACACCTAATCCCGCCCGCCTCGATAGCGGCCTTTACTAATGATCAGGGAATGTCATTTATACTCGATATGTTATTAATTTATATGCATGCAATGTAGCAAACAATGTTTTAATCCTAACATGTGAATTAGACTAAGTCGGTTGATATATAATTTAGCATCCAATTGGGTCATAGTGGAGATTTATATTTATTTACATGTAAAAAAGGATAAGCAAATGAAAGAAAATAAATTACAAGAGATGGACAACGAATCTACGTCACAAACACATTCGAAAGAGTTTTAGAAATTAAAATAAAGAAAATGCAGCGATATTACTAATAACAGTTGATTATAAAATAATTAGAAAGGCTACGTCAAAACGAGACGAGATCATAGACAGAAACCAGCCCAGARCAGGMGCAGCAACAATTGCGTCCTCTGAAAGAGGCGCATCAGCTTTTGYGTTTGTTCTTRAGTTGGTTTCTGACTRTGAAAGTCAAACTCGCGGGTTGTTAACATTTATTGGTTAATTTAGACAGTTTATTAGTACATGACTCAAGGGAAGTGGTTTAGCCAGATTATACATGATAAAGRATGTCGTAAAAGAAAATAAAAGGAAAACGAAGGAGTGGATACTCGAGGAAGCAGAAGAAAAGCAAGAACAGACAAGGAGCCTCTGGAATAGGCGCAACAGGTGCTCCGACTGGTCCAGAAGGCGCATCTGTTCGTGTGTTTCTTCTCGACTGTCTTTCTCTGCTAACTCGTCAACAAAGTTTAAAAACTAAGACTTTAAAAGATGATTTGGACGTGTATGTGACATAGACTCTTACATTACAAAAAAAAATACAAAAAATAAAAGTACCACGTGGGAGTACACCCTTAGAATTAATTGTTTAAGAAACGAGATTGACTAATTCGACTTTTGTGATTGCTCGACTCGATGTAAATGAAGATGCATTAGAAAAGGATTCAGTAACAAGTTTGATTTAAAATTGATTAGGTGTAGTGGTCAAGTTGGTTGGTCTATGAAAATGAGACTAGTGCCCAGAAGGATTTCGGCTTACGTGGTTGAGTAGATCAAGCACGTAGGCGTCAATAACAAAAGCTCATGGTCTTAGAATGCAAAGGGAGAAGAGAAGGGCGGACACTCGCGTGACCAATATGTGAGGCGAAGGCCAATATTTATACTTGTCATGAGGTGGGAGTTCTGAAAGGATTAAAACACATAATGAAACCGGAACGATCTGAATACTGCTGGAAATAGGCCCATGAAGAGGAGCAGCAGGCTTTGCGTCCTCTCCTGGAGCAGTTTCTCCTCAGCAGCGATGTTTTACGCGTTTTCAGAGTTTGGGAAGGATTTGATTTCTCTATTCCATCAAAATAAATTATTTTCCGAGATCTTAAAAATATTTAGATATTATTTAGGATTCCAAGAAATATCCCGACTCAGATTTGAGACGGTTTTTAGAAAATGAAGATGGTTTCTGAAAATGAAGACGGTTTTTTACCCGAATTCCAAATGCACTTTAATTACTGTCAAAACCACCGTATCGGCACGTATATGATGACATAGGGGTTGGCACGACTGTTTGAGCAATCATTTGTCAACGAACTAATGAAATGTCATAATATCGCTTCGTATATTAAACATGTGGCCCAATCATAACTGGGTGGTTTGCGAAGGGTGCAAAAGAGACGTATCTACATAGCCCTCACTTTGACTAAGGCTTGGACAAGGCGAAAGTCAAAGTATAGCCCTCAAGTCAATCAAAAATTACAACCTGAAGACTATGGCGATGCGAGGCGGTTCAAAGGGACTGAACCAAGGATGTAACACCCGAGAATAACTAATTCATATTTTAAATTATTTTAATAATTAATTACGGTAAATACGATTTTAAAT
>VHZZ01001360.1:70447-81259 GCA_009801015.1 Silene noctiflora | reverse complement strand
CAAATAATAAATAACACAAAAAAATTAACAAGGGCAAAAAGGTAATTTTTAGGGGCGAGATGAGTAAAAGAGGGGCGATCTTTAGCAATGCCCTTAAAAAATGACCAAAAGGGTAATAATGTATGAAGCTATCTAAAAGGGTAAAATTCGTATGTGAAAAAACATGATCCATCTCTAAATTGATCAGTTAAAGGGCTTAATTACTACTTCTGCTTCACTTATGTTAATTGGTTTGTTCGTAATTCAATTAATTATGAAGTCGATTCGTTAATTTTGTCTATCATTCCCTTAATTTTGAAGTTATATAAATTGAAACATTTAAATTTCTACAATTTAAATTATGAAATTCACATCTCCAAGTTAACATAGTATAGGCTTGTTTTGAGAACGAGTGTGTTCCAGCGAGTTGGTAAAAAATATACTCCCTCCATCTCTCGCTTTTGTTTACCGTTTTTTTTTTCTTTGTGAGAGGTATTTTATTTACGTAGTTGCTTTTTCATGGACAAAGATTACTCTTTCATGGACTTTTTGTCATTAATTTTCCATATCCTACCCTTTCCCACAAAACAAAATAAACAAACTCTCTCTAATTCTCTTCCTCACAAAATTAATCAAATCCGTCAAGTTACTCAATTATTGATGCTAATTCTCATGTCGATCAATTAATAATTCTAATTTATTAATTTTATTAACTATCCTATATCAAATTAGAGAGAATAAATTAATTTAGACTGATGAAATTAGGATTTGAAAATTTAGGGTTTGAGAAATTATTTACCACGACATTTTTGGTTCTAATTGATTCTCAATTATTGCAGTTGTGCCCTTACTTATATATTAGATTGTGCTAATTATCATCTTTTTGCAGTGTAGGTAAGAAATCACAGAAAAAACACTAAAGTTTGTGAATGTCTGTAACCTAATGCTTGCTTTTATACCTTACGACTTACGTGACCTTTGAATCTCTTGTCATCTGCAACTTTGCATAGTCATTATTTAAGGTTTTTCCATTGTCCTCTTATGATAATGAAGGGGTGGCTATTTTTGATTTGCTCTGGACTTTTTATCTGCTTGTTAAGGCTGTTAATACGGGTTCGCTGGGTGGTGCTTGGGTGATTAGGGGGTGGACATATGTGGTGCTCCGGTCGACTGGCCATGTAGGGGAGGTGGCAGCGAGGGACAATTGGTTGTTTGTTGGCGGTAGTTTGGATTGATTAATTTGTGAGAATTTTTATTGATTAGAAAACAAAATGAAAAGTGAGGGTGTAGAAATGACAAAGGTATAATTGTCATTCATGTCCATGATTGAGTAAATCATGGACATGAATGAGCATAACCCTTTATTTAAAGGTAAATGAATGACCAAGACGAAAGGAGTAATTATCGAGAGAAGAAGAAGGCGAAAAAGGCAAATATCTGTCGAGTGGAAGAAGAATGTCGTCCAGTGCAACAACCATAGTCAGCGGAAATGGTAATAATGATTTGAGCAAAAATGACAGAACGGATCTTCTGCCCTTTCACCATTGATCTTCTCTGTTTCTCTGTTTGCTGTTTTTCTTTCTCTGCTATTTTACCTTCTGAGTTCTGAGCTGGTCTTGATGGTAGTTAGTCTGAAATCTGAGCTGGTCTCTAAAATCCGAGTTGGCTTTGCTGCTGATATCCTTTCCCATTATTTGCCCTTTCACCATTGCTGCGCCTGCAGCCCGCGACTGCTGCACCATTGCTAGGTAAGTTTGTTATTCTTTTTAGCATTGCTTACTGCTTAGGGTATAGAATTAATTTACAGCTCTTACAAAAAAAAAGTGTGCCTCACGGTCAAAAGCACACTCCGTCGCATTGCATCTCATCGCTTCATTGCACCTTGCACCTTGCACCTTGCACCTTGCACCTTGCACCTTACACCTTACACCTCCTTATACTAAGACTAACGTTGTTTTCAGACCCAAGGCAGCCACAACTACGCGTTGTGCCTTATTGAAATGATCATTCTTTCAAGTTTGTGATATCAGTAACAGTAATTGATTAGTTGAACAGTAATTGATCAGCAACAGAAATGATCATTCTTTCAAGCGATAAATAGTTTGTACAATAACCCTATTTTGAAAAAAAATTCAAATTTTCTCATATCCTATCGATGATAATGACAGAATAGAAGGTTTAAAGGTTTTAATGAAACACTACATCCATTGCAGAATCATGATCAGTTACGTCATCTTGATTTTTGACGTGATTTTTTAAATCATATGATTCAACAAAATGGTTCAGGACTCTGACAGCAATAATGCTAGCCATTACACGAAAATGTAAATCAAAATCATAATAAGACACCAAATTTTCAACGAACAATTATATTCCGTAGAATGAAATATATCAACCCCTCGAAACTCGAAAGAAGTAAAATCGATAACATTCGGGTTTCAATAATTAGGATTAAGAAACTATAAATAAGGAATGTTGATAACAAAGATTTGATAGAAAGACTTACTTAAGGAGCTTTAAGATCCCCTCCAAGCTTTGGCTATTTTAACAACCCATATTACATAAACCTTGTCTCTTGTGTTTTCATAGAATCGGAAATAGGCATGTCTCCAAGATCTTTTCAAATCTAAAGTACCACAAACTCCCCAGAATCCTACAATGAATCCAAGTACAACACTTATGTACAGTCCTAGCATAAAGTCGTTTTTCGTGTCTTGCTTGCCATCTCCAATTGGTGCAATGGCAGGTGCTTCATCTCCGACACATTTAGGAAGTGGTGCTCCGCAAAGTCCGGCATTTCCCATGTATGATGAAGCATCAAAACTTTGTAATTGTGTGCCGAGGGGGATCTTCCCTGTCAAGTTATTGTCAGAAATGTCGAATGCCGATAGACAACTAATTTGAGCTAAACTTAGAGGAATTTCACCAGAGAGATGGTTATGTGATAAATCAAGAGATTCCAAAGAAGCCAGTTGGCCAATTCTTGACACAATATTTCCACTGAGATTGTTTCTTGATAGATTTAAGAATTTCAAACCGACAAGACTTGATATGCCTTCTGGAATATGGCCTTCTAGCTTATTGTTAGAAATGTCAATGCCTTTAAGAAATGGTAATGAATTGTTACGAAAAGGAAATATGTAGCTGCCACCAAATGTTTGTTCATTTCTTTTCCACATCACTCGTGCAGCATCGTAATAATTTTTGCCTATATAGTTCCCCAACACTTGAGAAGACCCATCCTTTGTGTTAGCCATGCTTACCAGTTTGTACAAACATCTTGGAATGGTTCCAGAGATGTAGTTGTTCGAAAGGTCCAAGATTTGGAGGTAAGAGAGATCACAAAAGCTTGTAGGTAGAACCCCAATAAAGCGATTACTTTGTAGGGTAAGAATGGCGAGATTTTTAAAACTATGCCCATAGTCAAGGGGTATGTGACCACTCAATGAGTTATTTGCAAGGTCGAGATACACCAATGACTCACAGTTCCCTAGGGAAGCCGGTAAACTACCAGATAAATTATTGTTGCTCAAGTGTAAACCAGCAAGTTGGTTTAACACACCCATAGACGTTGGTAAACTTCCCCAAAGATTATTGTTCTCTAGATGCAAGTTAGTTAATTGATCGAAATTGCTCCAACAGTCCGGCAACTTTTCTGAAAAAAAGTTGCTTGATAAATCAAGATCGGAAAGAGGCATTTGTGTATGTGGGCACAAGAATGGAAAAAGGCTTTTTGAAAACTTATTGTTGTTTAGATGTAGACTGGATACATTGTTCCTTAGAAATGAGGGTATTACACCTTCCAAGAGGTTGTAGCCAAGTTCAATTTCAGGGAGGTTGTCAAAAATGATTGATACATCTGGAATTGTACCATTAATCATATTGAGAGACATGTCTAGATAACTAATTCCCGACAACAAGCTTGAAGTCCAAAAGGAAACAGGAATAATGTCTGAAATACTAGCATTGGCTATATCAAGCTCGGACAAGTTTTTTTGAGTTGTGATCCACCTTGGAAAATAAGGGCCTATCTTGCAGGACCTCAAAAGTAGCGTATGCAACTGAAATGGAGGAATCCAATTGGCACTAACAGTAATCGCTACTTCTGTGTTATATGACAACCTCAGATAACGTAATTTATAAAGGTTTGATAAGTGTGCGGTTGTCAGAGTTCCATTTAAAGAATTTGAAGCAAGATTCAAGCTCTCAAGCATTGTTAGTTGGCCAAGGGCTTGAGTAAGGGTACCATTTAGTTGATTTTGATCGATTTCTAGTTCCCTTAAGGAAGAAAATGGGCCAATATTGTCTGGAATCGAGCCCCAGACTTGGTTTCCACTTAATTTTAGGGACACTAATGCCTTGTGTGGACATGTAGATAAGGATTGGATGATGTCATTGAACTTGTAGTTGAGATTGGTAAAAGTCAAGTCCAAGGTTTGCAAGCTACATAAGTTATCAAGGACTTTCATTGAACTTTGCGAGAGTTGCAGATCATTTTCAAACATTTCTATATTAAAAGAGAGGTCAAGATATGTAAGGCTGGTCTTCAACCCGTTCAAGTTCAACAACCACTCAAAGATTGATGTATCATTCAAGTTATTATGTGAAAGGTCCAGGATACCGAGGGTTGTAGATGAATTAATATATGAAAGAGAAGATGGTAAGCTACACTTAGATAGTCCACAACTCTCCAAACGAAGCTCTCGTAAGAAAGGTAGATTGTTAATGATAGAGAGCCAGGTGTTTGTAGTAGCACTTAGATCAATATTACTCAAATCTATTTCCCTTAACAGCCTCATACGCGAAAGCCACCATAAGCTTTCCGCCCTCATGTTAAAGTTACCCTTAAGATCAAGGGATGTTAATCTGGAAAGATTTCCAATTCCTTGAGGGATTACACCCTCAAACCCAGCATTGGAGAGATTAAGGCGTTCTAAGCTCGCTAGTGAACTTATAAACGTAGGCAAGTGTCCACTGAAACTATTGATACTGAGGTCCAAATATTTCAAATGTTTCAAGTCAAGTAGAGAAAGGTTGAGTGTACCTTCTAGACAAGGCTTGTAGCCATAATAATCAGAGCCAGAACCAGAAAGTTGGAGACTGATGACAAAGCCAGATTGGTTGTTGCAGCGAATACCTTGCCATTGGCAGCATTCCTGACTGTGTCCCCAATCATCAAGGAGTCCGCAATGATCGACAAGAATGGCCTGTTTGAAGTGAAGCAGGGCATCTCTCTCACTTTGCACACATTGGATGTTATTGGTATTAAACTCTAATGATCCAACTTGACAACTAAAATAGGTTAGCCATGCATAGAAGAGTACTGGAAGAAGCTGGTTATGTAATCTGTGGGTGAAATGGGGAGTCATTGTTGTGTAAATAATAATGAGTGAATGATACAGAGTATTTTTTTTTTTTTTTTTGTAGAAGGCTGGAGGGCACTGTACAGTAGTCCCTACTATGAATCAACATGTAATTTTATAGTTATATCATAGACCAAGACTTAAAGAAGTCATTTATAAACCATAGGGTCTTGCTTGTAACGGACATTATCCGTCACAAGCTGAAAACGGATAGTGCCCTCTCACAATAAGGCAAGTGGGAGGACACCTTTATCATGTAATTTTATAGTTATATTACGGACCAATTTGGATCCTCTCTAATATACCCATCTTATTTTCATTGAAAGGTAATAAACCTCCATTCTTTTGAGGAAATGAAAAGAATCCTTACTCACCATTCACTAAGACTTAAAGAAGTCATCTTTTATAATAATCTCGGTCTTCTCGAGTGCAAACATTCTTTTGATTATTCTTACTCGCCATTGACTAAAACTAAAAGCTAATGCTCCCTTTTTCGCACACGTACGCTTTTGTCTCTACAAGTTGCAGGAAAATCATTAAAAAATGCTTATTTCTAATGACGGGTCAAGTATCACCCACATGGATAGATAAGACAAAAAGTAGAATGCATAAGAAATCACAAATAACTTGTCTTTATCCTCCCATGTGGGTTTTATTTGATTTGTGTATTTCTAATACTATTGTATGAGTATATGCTAAAGAACTTAGGTAGACGTTGAATGATAAGAGTAAATCAAACTTATATCTATTACTCCCTCCGTCCCGTTCAATCCTTTACCTATTCTATATTGAAATGTGTCCGTCAATTGTTTACCTTTCTAACTTAGGGATGCCTTTGAGGCGTTCAATTCTTTACCTATTCTATATTGAAATGTGTCCGTCAATTGTTTACCTTTCTAACTTAGGGATGCCTTTGAGGCGTAATTTGATTCTCCACACTCAATTTGGTCCAGTCCTCTTTCCTTGTCTTTGTGTCAAAACCAAAGGTAAATAAATTACCGGATGGGGCAGTATATGCTAAACGGGTTACGTAGGTGTTAAACAAAATAGAGTTAATCAAATACGGAGTATATAGTTAGCACATATTTTCAGACTAGTTGGTTAGTTAGAAGTGGCCAACTTGACCGGACTCCGCCCTCTGGACCCAGAATCGGGCAGACGAGGGAGGTTATCTGGCTTAGGCCGACCCAGGGCCTGCTCGTGGCAAACAATTTCACAGATTCTCATTGAAGACGGACACTATCCGTCACAAGCTGAAAAATGAATAGTTCCAAGAGTGACACTATTCATGGAGTGCTTCATTTCTTCCCACTTGCCCTCCCACTTGACTTATTGTGAGATGGCACTACCGTCTTCAGCTTGTTCGTCACAAGCAAGACGCTTTGAAACAATTTGATGTATAAGAACAAGAGTTAACTATATTCATCGTATTTAGTTGGATATTTTCTCACAATAGTTTCTTTGACCGTATTTCTATTGAAATTGGAAATCATTTAAAAATATCAGGCATAAACATGAATTACCTGGCAACTGTTATGGAAAAAATTACGAAACTTTTGATGCACAGCTCGGAAGTGACTGCTTCCTCAGATAAACAATCGAATCGAGGGTTCTGTAAAGGGGAATTAGTGTGTGATCAAAGGAGAAGAAAATGGGGATGACCGCCAAAATGGTGGAATTTTCAAGGGGTTTTGAGCCGAAAACTAAATGAAATTCCGACCTGAATCCGAGCGAACTCGACCCAATAGGTCCGATTATCACCGTAACCCGTCATAACCTGATTATGACCGTAACCCGAAAACGAACCCGGTCCGACCTGAGATGACCTGATACATGATTTGAACCGACCCGGAAGATAACTCGAAACTGCCCTGAAAGTAAACCCGAAAATTGACCCGATTTGAAAGATAACCCGACATTAACTCCAACATCAACAAAAAAAGTCAAGACGATAAAGACTAACATAAACCAGCATTATGAACGACTTTTGTAAAGTTTTTAAACCTAACTAGTTTTTGAACCCGTGCAGCAACAAAAAAATTTATTGAAAAAAAAAACTTGCGTAATTTTTTAATTTAGTAATAACTAAATTTTAGAAATACTCTGTCTTCCCATACATTTTTGATAATAAGTTTATATTGCTTAGTTATATCCGTAGTATTATGCATCTTTTCTCAACTTTTTAACTTATGAGAGATGAAATAAAAAAAAAAAAAAAAAAAGTGGATATAAAATTATTGTAGATTTTATAACCTATTTATTAATGCAATAAACGATTAATTTTACTCATTTTTGTACACTTTTAATCATATTAGCCCTCCTCTCAATTATCTACCTTCTCTCCCATTACTTCTCCCACCCACCATCGCATGGACATTTGGAAGCAGTGTTTCCCATCAAAGACCAACTACCTCGAGACCCACCAGCAGACCCTCTACCGTAGTGGTGACCATACCCATCTTCTCTGACCATGTTATCCCTCACAAGCCCTATCTCAGCAGCCCCTCCACACCTAACCACCAGCCTGCAAATCATATCCTACGTCCTCCAACTACCATGCCTCTTCTTGCTCCGACCATCCCCTACGTCTCGTACCACCAGCATAACCACCATCCTGGCCCCACCTCATGCGTGACCTCCAGTCTTTCTCGTAACCTTGTGCGACTCTCCATCCCATCATGTACTCACCCATCACGACCCCTCCTCTATCACGACCTTCCACCATCAACAGTTCAACACCACCCATTCATTCGCTTTTCTAATCTCCAAATACTTAATTTTTTATTTATGTTATTTTGTTTATTAAGTCATGTATGTTAACACTTACCTCTCAATATTTTAAATCATTTTGTCATGCAATACAGTTAATTTGAGATGGGGAGATTGAACAATAAAACTAAAATGGATAACGTAAACTTTTTGTTGGCACCTTATTTACTCATTACCTTTCAATGTCGGAATGTAAATCGTCTATTTCAAAACACTCATTCCTTCTATTATACTTTCTCCAACCTTAACTTCTTATTCATTCATCAAATTCTCGTAACTCTTTAACTCTGATATCGGACCTTCCCAAATCAAGCTGCATATTTCTAATTTATTAGTTTTTTATCCATCTATAAGTGTTCTAAAAAATATAAATWGAGGTTCGGCAAACTTACCTTACATTCACAACATAGATAAGAGGAATTAATAATAGTTGACATTTATAAAAATAATCTAAATRGGTCTAAAATGACTTGAAATAATTAATTTACCATTATTGTTGATATAACTTATATAAAAATAAAAAATCAATTACTAACCCTAATTTAGAAAAAAGGTTTTTGCCAAATTAAAAGAATAAAATCACTCCTACTTCCTTGCCGTGAAATAATCCGACTCGAATTGGCCTGACAAACCGGAACCAGACCCAACACCAAATTACTCAACCTTACTTAACCCGAAAATACATTACACTCTAACTCAACCTAATTGACCAATTTCCAAGTCTACCCTTATGTTTTTACGATTTTTTTTTTCCACAAAATAAAGACTTATAAATTTTTTTTTATTATGGCATTGTAATGTTTTTACTATCATCAATGAAAATATATATCTACTGCTAAATTAAACAAATTACACATAACATCTCCACATTTATCGTCGGATATTTATATGTGAGTACAACTATGAAGGGGCTAGGATACTACCCTTGTTATGAATCAAATTAATTATATAAAATTAATATAATATACACGTTCTTTAGTATTTGGATTTCTTTTATATAAATTTGATACTCCGCCAACTCCAGCATTGGAGTAAGAAATAATCTATAAAAAAATATAMTAAAAAAACCAATAAAAAAAAGATTATTTCCATTTTGATACGAGGTTTGGCCTAATTTCGCTTTAGTGTCTCGAGATTTGCATGATTCCACTTTGGTGCCCAGAGGTTTATGCTACTTTTCACTTTGGTAACTTAACATTAACATTCTTCATATTTTATATTAAAAATATATAATTTGAACATAATAAATCATGTTTTTCTTTTTTTTTTTTTTTTTTTTTTTTTTGCAATATTATGTTGATTATTCTGTTTTATATGTAATTTAATACCCTATTTTGCATTTTATTTTATTTAAAAGGTAATTAATTAAGATAAAAGTTAACTACTACATATTTTAGATCACCAAAATGAAACTTTATTTAAGACTTAGGTCGCCAAAGTGAGAATAAAACAAAACCCCAGGTCAGCAAAATGGAATTATCTAAATCTCATGTCACCAAAGTGGAATTAACCGAAACCTTAGGGCATAAAAGTGAAAATTTTCCTAAAAAAATAAAAAAGTTTTCCTTATTGTTGTACCTTGTACCCTAAAAGCTTACCCTGGACAATGTCATAGACTGCACATATGATCATAATGGACAATCTTTACTCTCTCATTGTTTCCCCTTTACTCTTCAGCACTGAATAATTAAATAGATAAAAACTGCACATTTCTAATTACATCCGTAAAGATTACAACTCCCTCGATCTACCTCTTTGTTAGCACTTACGAAAAATGAAAATAAGCACTTTTTACATAACACAAATTATAGTGTAAGAGGATATAACATATGAATTGGTCCATTTTGACAGTCCATTTTTGTAGAAAAAAAATCAGTTCTTTTAGTATTACTAATAAAAGAGTACTGAGTAATTTCCTTTATCACAGATTGAGACTGTCTCACAGTGTGAGACGTCTCAAGCAACAGTTACTGTCTACATAAACCCGAATTCAATTAACACAAACCTTCATCCTAAAATCATTATAAGATATTGATATCGATACGTACATAGATTATTTTAACAAAAATTAAAATGACTATTAAATTAGTRACCCTAATACCTCAAAATAAAGTACTGAAGTGATATGTATGTCAACCTTGTTAAATCTTCCCACTGTCCAAACCACTTTCTCCTATAATGTATATCGTCCACTCTGATTTAATTTAGTTTTCCCGCCCGACCTTTTTCCTTCAGTTTATAATATAATCACATGTCAAATTTAAACTTCGGATAATATACTCTTGCACTAATACAATCAGAGTAAATAATGATTGGATATCAGAGTTTCTAATGATTCGGGTAGAATATGCCATATGCGAAAAGGCTACACATACACATTGTGTATGTGAACCTTATACACAAGTCAATCGTTAAGCGACACGTGTCAAACCATGGTTACTTAGGGTTGATTAATTTAGGGTTAGTTTAGTAATTTTGCACATGTAGTTGATGAATTAAATAGAGTTAGTTTATATTATTTATGGTTATTTTGTATATATTTTGTATATTTTGTATATTTTGTATATTTTGTATGAAATGCAAATTTTGTAATTATCGTAAATAGCTCACATTAAAATCGACTTAGATTTATTACGATTTATACTCGGTATTTTTTGTACATTTCTAATTAATTTAAATCAATTTCTCAAACTACCCTAAT
>VHZZ01001358.1:129456-154263 GCA_009801015.1 Silene noctiflora | reverse complement strand
CAAAAATTTTGAGTTTCTCAAGTATTGTCTCTGAGAGCTACGTCAGTTACAAGTTACAACAATAACATACAAATATTAAGCCTTACAACTTTTTTCATTAACAAAGTGTTTTACGTTTTATTTTATTTGAAAAGATATTTTAATCATTTGTAAACAAAATTACACATACGATGCAAAATTATAACTAAGTTAATTGCCCCGTTGCAACGCACGAGTGTCAAACTAGTATAAGTATCATATCGATGAAATCGCTACAAATTTGGAATGAATGAATTAGAATTGTATGCATCTATGATTCTATAGAAGTAATTTGTCTAGTATAGAAAAGTAGGCCAAATTCTGGGGCACAAATTCTCATTTAAGATCATATTTACACAAGTGGTGTGATACTCCACCCGTTTAAACTTAAGATAGATAATGCCGTCCACTTCCTATTTTTAGGAAACATAACACCCTCAAAAAATGAACTACTCCTTTACAGCCTACATGTTATTGGCATTTTTGGACCTGACTAAAGGCCCGATCCTAATGAAAATTTGGGCAGTCCGAGTAGATTGATAGGCATGTGACGTGTCACGAGTAGATCGATAGGCATTTTTGGATCTGTGTAAAGGCCCGATCAATTCATTTTCTTTTACAGGTCAAGTTTTTTGTAACCGTGTAATATAAAAAATTTAGCATAAAATTATGATTATTAAATATATGGAATAATGCTTGTTAGATGAAAGTTTATATAAGATGAATAATTAGTCTATTGATTACTATTTTGCCTTTACATTTTTTCTTTTTACTTTATGGTTTTTTTTTTTTAAAATAAAATAAAAAAATGTTCTAACATCTAAATGTAGTGCGCTACGTGTCATTCTAATAACTACTCAATCTAGGTTTTTTATGTTATTATATAGATAGATATAGATAAATGTAGTACGTCACATGTCATTCTAATAAGTAATAACTATTTAATCTAGACCTTTTATGTTATTGTATAGATGCATAGATGAAGACAGATTTTTTACTTTTTATCTGGGCAGATTTTTTACTTTTTAGGCTTAATGGAAAAAAACTTGCATGAGTTTCCCGTTTCCAAGCCCAAATATAAGAATAAGGACATTCCATGAGAGGTAGCCTAATTTGCATCGGCCATAGTTGTTAGGCATTTCGTTAAGATTGTAACGTGCGATGTGGATTCTTTATATTATGTTACGGTATGTGGTGAAATGGGGATCAACCATTATTTACCTTGCTTGTCATTATTGACGGAGCAAAGATTTAAGTTTAGGAGGATAAAAAAAAAACTTTGAAAATCTTAACCTTTAGGGGGGCGAGAGCCCCTGCTAGCACCCTTAGCTCATCACTACTTGCCATTTAGAGGATTGCCCCAATTCGAAGTATATCGATAGGCCGGAAAGGATTGAGAGTTTCTTATTTTTTAGTAGTAAGAGGATTTGCATTTGTGTATTATACAAATATTGAGGGAGAGTCTATAATTATTTGTATCTAATGTCTGTTAGATGACAACTGATTAAAATGCAAGTGTTAGTTTGATCACCCTTAGTAAAAAACTTAAAAATATCAATTCAATTGAATTTCAAATGTACATGTTATTTGGTTACCTTAATTAGACTGAACAAACAGGTTAATTAGGTTAAGTCATTTGAGTTGAGTAATCTCGAGTTTGCAATACTTCGAGTTAGGTCATGTTATTTCGGATTCACATCATAGTCGATATGCGACAATATACATTCGAGATGAGTCGAATAGGATCCGGTCGATTCCTTCCCTGAATAAGAAAGGTGTTTACTGTTTACCTACTTTCCCAAGTACATGATAATTCTTACATGACTTATAATTTGTTTATACAGCCAAATCACATTTTTTTGGTATATATAACACACTATAGGTTTCTATATGTAAGTGGTCATTTTTGTGATTGTATATCCTTGTAAAAACGTATTAAAATATGAAGATAAATAAATGAGTGAGATACCCTAATATGTACAAATACGATCGGAACAAAGGAAATACTGCGTGTTATATTACAATAATGACCAACATATTAAGGATGATGAACAAATATTTTTTCACCAAACCAACTAAGGTCTCGTTTGGTTCATCGTGGAATTTAACTAACACCGGAATATCCAATTCAAGTGAATTATTTTCCTATATACAAATTCACCTGAATTCGGAAAAGTCGTTTGGTTGCGCAGGTAGGAGTTGAATTCCACAAGAGTTGTGAACTACCTAGGGACGGCTAGGTCATTCAATTCCACCATTATGTAGGCATTCAAAACTCCTTGAAAAATTGAATGCGTACATTTTGCCAAAAAGTTGGCAACCAAACATCATCCCCTTTTTACAATTCATGGGATTTCAATTTTCCCGTAAATTGAAAGGGCAACCAAACGAGACCTAAGACCGTAGTCATGGGAATCATTCATTACGAATATGACTGAGTTTTCTGTTTCATTTTCGTGTTACACATTGTATCCCATTGATCATTGTCGCCAATTTCAATACATCATCTAATCAACATAATATTACAATTTCTTGTGTAACTGAAAATGATTTGTGTAACAAATAACGGGATACTAATGTCATGTTCTTTTGGACTTAATTTCAAATCATTTTAGTTCAATTCAACTCTTTTCGACCGGAAAAACGGAATCTACACACCGAATCTACACGAAAATTGGAGAAATCAGTACAAATAATTCAACCATGCTCAAAACGCTAATTAGTTATTTAATGTTTATCCAACGGAAGTATGTTGTGGTTTGGCCTTTGTGAGCTTGTGTCATCATCGATGACATATTTGCCCCCCAATAAGTGTCACTTGTGACCGGTCAAGTACATCCACATGTGTAGATAAAATAAAAGTAAGGGTGCCTAAGTAATAAAAAAAAACTTGTCTTTATTTTCTTAATTGACCCGTCAGAAGCTTGTGACGAATATTACCCGTCACAAATGAGAATTTGTATTTACCCCCTTTCTATTAATAAAGGGCAATTCTCATTTGTGACGGACGTATCCGTCACAAATGAGAAGACGGGTACCACTTTTACTCACAAAAGACCCATGAGAGGAGAGAGGAAAGCAAGTGGAGGGGTGCCCCCACCTTTTGCTTTATTCGTTTTGTGAGTGGCATTACCCGTCACAAATACCGACCCGTCACAAGGAAGACGCTTTGATTAATAAATCACTCTAGAAGGTCCCCTCCCTTACACCAACGCTGTTTACTTATTCTATTCAAAATTAGCCATCACCGGACGTCCGGACCCATCAATCCATCGTCATTAACAATGCGTCTTGCTTGTGACGGTCACAAATTGTGACGGCACAAATGTTATCATTTTAAGATAAAATATAACCACCCATTTTCACATTTTCTCATTAAAATGGTCACATTTTGGGTCCGTCACAAATTGCGACGTGTTCACACCTGTCACAAATGAGAATTTGTGCATTAAGTATACTTTCTTCCAAAACAAGATAAAGTAAGACTATTAGAGATTATTGTTACTAAACTTTGCCAAAGTAAACGTATTGAAGAAAGCATTAAGTGTAAAACAAGTTACAAAGTCTTCGACAATAACGAATAATTTGAGGGTTGCTCAATTTTATAGGCGGACCGAGTCATTAACATCCTAGTTAAGGGATGAGTGAGTAACAACCAAACCATATCCACTAGATTACTAGAGTATCTCTAAGACTAAATGAGCTACGAGATAGAGTTGGACAACGGGTCGGGCTGGTGCGGGCAGGATCAGGCTTGGACTGGGCCGTAACAAAGTGACTCGAGCTTGGCCATAAAGAGGGACCGATTTAGGTCTGGTCAGGCTAAGCTGCCTTATGCCTGATTCGCACCAGGCCCATATAGGGTTTATTTATTTATCTTATTTATTAATAGGCTCAGAGAGGCTTCGCCGGAAAACATTGGCCCTGACTCAGCTTGTATTGGAGACGGGTTGTGCTAGGCCAGTGAAAATTGGGCTCGATATTGTCGAATAGGGCGAGGCTGAGTTGCTCCACCACGTCAACCACAAGACCACAAGGCCTAAGGGCATGGGCACGACTGCGCAAAGCCACTACAATGGGATTTGAATATGAATCTTATTGTCTACAATACTTCCGTCTCAACAAATATGCTAAATTATCTCCAATTTTAAGACTAATAAATTCTAATTAGCAACCGAATATATGAATCTTAGATCCGTTTTACGATTCGAATAGTCCTGGACAAAAATTCCAAAACATAATATACCGTATAAATTGCGCTCATATAAATATATAATCACACTAATCCTATCTAACATTCTAACACCAACGTTAATCAATAATCCCAATTTTCTCCCAATTTTTAAAACCCCCCTGTTCATACCTTAATCAATTAAAACTCACCCAGAACTCAATAAAACTCAATTTTGGGAGAAATTAGGGATTACCCAGATGAATTTAACCTAAATAAATCCCAATTTGGTGAATTTAATCTATAAAGATTGGATCTTTATTAAGAATTGTATAACCCTAAAGGCATGTATAGATCAGGAACAATAATGGCATGGAATGTGTTCAGATTTTGCACAGCTTTAAGGGGTTTAGGTTCAATTATGATATTATTGGTTTTAGGTGTTGTTGGTGTTACTTATTATGCTGTTGTTTTGATGAATTATGGACCTGCTTTGGTTTATGGTGGTGTTGATACTCTTGTTTCTTTTGCTGTTTTGATCCCTTTTCATGCTTTGGTAAGTTTAAATTTTAGATTTTGATCGTGGAATTATTGGTTTTTGTGATTTGTGATTTTCTGGGTTTTGCTTTAATTGTTGGAATGTCATTTTGATCAATGTTATTTTATCTGAGTTTGTTGAATTTTCCGTTCAGGCGGCCTTACACAAGTATATTGTAAAGYGGGTTATTTGATAACGAGTTTTACACTAATATGGGCATGATCATCTCGAGATTTGGATCAGTTTTACACAGAAATTGTGTAAAACCGTCTTACACATGACTAACTGTTTTCCGTTAGGGAGCTGTCATTTTTGTGTTGTTTTCTTGGGCTGTGGGGGATTTATACATAAATGGTAATTGACTGGTTGAGTAAAGTTAGGTTTTTTTCTTTACTTATGCATTGGATGTTAAAGGGTTCTTGAGTTTCTGTTTATGGTGTTTTTTGTTTACATTTTGCATGGTGTTAATGGTTTTAATTTGTCTTTTTCTAATAAGATGTGTGTGCATTAACTGAGAGAGCTTGGAATTATTTGAAACTGTAAAATTGTAGCTCTTAAAGGTAATGTGTGTGTTCCTAGTCAATGATAACTGAAGATGTCTTAGCTGCCATTTTTCGATCGACCTAGCGTAACTGGTAGTGTGTGTGTTCAATGATAAACTGAAGCTGTCGTAGCTGCCATTTTTTCGATCAAGCAAGCGTAAATGAAACTCTAGTTGATTTTGGGTCCGTATTTTAGCTGCCTACTGCTGTAACTCTGCAATAAGAGGTTGTTTTGGTACTGAAAATCATCAGCTTTTTGTGCTATTTTGTCTGAATTTAGCTAATTTTGGTGTCAATTGTTTATATTGTATAGTAGTCTTAGTAGTATTTTCTTTGTCTTCATAATACTAAATATAGGAGCATAGTCTAAAGAAGGAGGGCTGGGGGATTGGGGATAAGACCCTCCGTTAAAGAACGCTTCTTTGTTTGAAGGAGTCTGTAAAGTTGTGAGGCAAGACTAACTTATAGAGTGTTGCATGCTTAATTTGCAGTTAGGTATGCTCCTATGGAGTTACTTCTCAGTTGTTTTTACTGATCCGGGGAATGTGCCACCCAACTGGAGGCCTGCTATAGATGAGGAGAGGGGTGAGACTGACCCCTTAAATGTGTCAGAGTACAGTGGAGTGCAAACTGGTGATCCATCTCATTTAAAAGTTCGGTTTTGTCGAAAGTGCAACCAGCTTAAACCTCCCCGATGTCATCATTGCTCTGTCTGTAAGTTTATTGCCATCCTTCTATGTTACTCTCTCCATTCCAGTTTGTTCTTTTCATTTTTGAAGTTCCGTCACAAATTTTGAAAATGGGTTGAACAACGTGAAACAGAGGGTACTATTGTTTTCTCAAGGTGACAGCGGTTTGACATTCAACCAATTGTTTATACCAGGTGGGAGGTGTATTCTTAAAATGGACCACCATTGTGTTTGGGTTGTCAATTGTGTTGGTGCACTAAACTACAAATACTTTCTTCTATTCCTGGTACGTTCAAGTTCATACTCCTGTCGGCCTCTTATGTTGTTGCTTTTCATCATTCCATGTATCTAAACTCGACTTGGTGTTTGTGTATGTGTATGTGGTTAGCCTGGTTACTTTGCATTTGGGTACTGCATAGTTCATATATTTACCTTCTGCTGTCTTGTGTTTGCTCCTGAATATGATCTGGTTCACACTATTCATACTTGACGAATGAAGGCCACCCAATTATGAAGGTTCCTTCAAGAGGATTGCATTAAGAAATCACTGAGAATCCTAAAAATAAATTACAGAGGCCTATTTCACAAGAACTTGTGATTACTAAAGCGAGACCACCTAGTCCAAATTTTGACGTTGTTGGGGTGTTTGAGTTTTGTAAGGGCATTGTTAATTTTACGACCAATCATATGATTTTTTTATTGCAGAAGTAGGCTATATGTCTAGAATGATCGTGGGATTTGAAACGTTTGAGAGATTTCATTTTGAACAACGGGGCTACTAATATGACGCTGTGTAGGAACTAGGAAGATTGACATCGTATGATGGATCAGTTAGGAAGCCTTATGGGCACACCACTAGAGATAATGATCCATGCGAAAATGTGTTATCCATTGAACATGCAAACTCTCTTTTGTGGCCCAAGATGTTGCCAAATTTCTTCATAGGAGAATTTAGCAATGGCTTCGAGTAGAAATGTGAAGAAAAATGAGGGATAATTAGCATTCATATCTTTTGCATTGCAACAGTTAACTAGGTTTGTTAAACGATAGTTACATTCTCAACTTTCAATTAGTTGATGTATAATGAGCTAGATTTCCTTGAGTAAGCTCAAGCAGAAGTATACATATAAGAAATTTGTTTTTGCTTTGTTGAATATTTGGCTTCTATATTCAAGACAGAGACTTCAATCTTTCTCGAAGCCTTTTTATCTTTTTAACTATCAACCGAACCATTCTTTGTTTGATGTTGTAGCTCCTGGGTGATTGGGGGCGTTTGATTGAGGGTTATAGGAAAGGGAATCCCAAACCCCCATTCCCTTTGTTGTTTCTTTTACCCTTTTTTCCATACCTTTTCCCTTCTTCGTTCCTTCCCATACCTCAAATTCCTCTATCTGCATTCCTTCAGCCCCCAACGTATTGTATTCCCTTTCCCTAACCCACCTCGAGTCCCCGACCCACTTGGAATACCACCATGATCACCATCGGAGTCCACCACTACCACCACAACCAGGGTTGCCGAATACGTAATACGCTCGATATGAATATTACGAATTCGCAATCTGATACGTGAGCGTATTAAAAATAACATAATTTGCTAATACGTATCGATTTGTTTAATGTACAAAAAAAAATGAAAAAAAAATTGGAAAATATAAACCAAAAGTCAAAACTCTTCCGAGTTCCCACATGAGTAATGTTAAGAGATTATTCTCTCTTCACATTTCAATATCTTTTTTTTTTTTGAAACTACTTCTCATTATCTGACGCCAATAAAACAACTAAACTATTAGTTAGTCAAAACTTTTCCTTTGGGATAAGAAGTTTTGTTGTTTTATTGGTGTGAAATAATGAGACGTAGTTTTCAAAAAAAAAAATACTGAAATGTGAAGAGAGAATAGTCTCTTAACACCCATGTACTCGGTATATTTCACATAATTATTTATTGGGAACTGGGAAGAGTTTTGACTTTGGACTTGGCTTATATATTCCAAATTATGTTTTATTTTATTTGTTTTGTACATTAAGCGAATCGATACGTATTAGCGAATTATGTTATTTTTAATACGCTCAACTTATCGGATATGCTCAATAGAGTGAATCGCGAATTCGTATCGGCGTATTACGTATTCGGCAACCCTGGTTCGGGGTGGGGATTTCAGTCTTTCAGGGCGTGTTTTATGAGGTGGGGGACTGGTTTCATGGGTTGAGGCGAGTAGGGAGGGCGGTTTCATGGGTTTGGGATTGGTTGCCGGCAGTTTGGAAAGGTGTTCGGTGTTTGGGGTGGGTTCAGGTTAGTTAGGGTGGTCTAGAGCGGAATTCGGGATGGTCAGGGTAGTGGTTGGGAGAGTTAGGGTGTGAAGAGGGAGTTGTGTTAAGGGTTTCATATCTTTGTTGGGCATACCAAACACATTGGGCTTTTGGGTATAATTCCTTTTCTTTCCTCTCGTTTCCCTTACCCAATTCCATTCCCTTATCTTTCTCCAACCAAACGCCCTCTTAAGTCTGTTTCAGACGGTCTGGTTTTCCTGAATCCATCATACTACTATCAGGTCTTGATTAACTTCAATTCTCATGACTGACCATGCTGGAACTATTGTCAGTACCTTTTGTTTGTTAAGGTGAGGGGTCACTACTTTTTCTAATGCACAACCAGAAGCTAGTTCTCGTTATTAAGGCGAGGGGTCACTCTACCTTGCATATATCATTTTAGGGATTAATTCTGCTTGAGCAATTGAGTTTGGAACCCGTTTAGTAATGATAGGTTACCAACACATTCAATATAACCTGCTTAATTTGTCAAAAAAAAAAACCACCTTACTGTTAATGTAATATCTTCTGAATGTTGTTTCCAAAAAAAAAAAAAAAAAAAAAAAAAAAAGTATCTTCTGAATGTTAAAGAGTGCCTTGGTATCATCGTTCCATTATGTATAATTGACTTATTGAGTGATGGAATTATAATAACTATCTATTATGTGCTGTAATGCAGTTTTACACCTTTCTGGAGACCACTCTTGTAACAATATCATTATTGCCACAATTTATAGCATTCTTTAATGACGGAGAAATACCTGGAACTCCAAGCAGCCTAGCAACTACTTTCCTTGCATTTGGTAATGGCCGCCGAGCTTCATATTCGATTTGCGTGTTGTATAAATTTGTTACTCATTTATTTCCAGTTACTACTCAATTCTCTTTCCACTAGAGTCCTAACTGTTTGATTTTGAATGCAGTATTGAATTTGGCATTCGCATTGAGTGTTATGGGATTCCTTATCATGCATATCTCTTTGGTGGCTGGTAATACCACAACAATCGAGGTATTCTTTTCTAGACCTTCTATGCTTATTTGATGCCATCCTTTCCTATGTTTATCACCTCTCCTTTTTTTTTTTTAAAACGGTGGGAGTCTCCAACTGTTAACTTCAATGTGCACCAGTTGTTCACCCATGACATACATGATAATTTAGACTGGGCAAACAGTCATTTGGTTCAGGTGCAGGTCAAGTCAGATTGAGTCTGAGTTGGTATCTGCTGAGTGTTATTATTGGTTCATCTAGCCAGTTTGGCATCAAGAAAATCCAGGCGGATCCGGTCAATTCAGGTTTAGGGTCATATTCAAGTTTGCTGTTAGGGTATATGCGGGTTAGGTCGGGTGTAAGGATGGCAATTGGTAGGGTCCTATAGGGAAGGGTTTGGGCCTCAACAACGAGACCCCCTTCCTCCCCCCCTCTTCTGTATCTTGTGGATCCACAAAAGTGAGATCTAAATCCGCCCCATTAGGGTCTGACCCTGCGGATCTAGACAGGGTTCTAGACCCATTGTAATCCCTAGTCGGGTCATTTGAGTCAGATCAGTTGTCACTGTACCAAGCTAGGAAAGTG
Source organism: Silene noctiflora (assembly GCA_009801015.1). Classification (NCBI taxonomy): domain Eukaryota; kingdom Viridiplantae; phylum Streptophyta; class Magnoliopsida; order Caryophyllales; family Caryophyllaceae; genus Silene; species Silene noctiflora. Next base: position 144,425 of record VHZZ01001358.1, on the reverse strand, counting down.
TTTTTTTCTTGTAACCCATCCTAATATGTGAGTGTTAGAAACTCTGCCTCAGCATAGGAATTTGAAAGTGGCATGAATTTGAAGGTTTGCAGTCGAATATTTACACTTATTTGTTTCTTGTTTATTTAACCAGGCATATGAGAAAAAGACTACTCCAAAGTGGCGTTTTGATCTCGGAAAAAAGAAAAACTTCCAGCAGGTTTGCAAACTTTTCTTGCTTGTGAAAATAAGAAAAATTCTAAGGTATAGTGGACATGGGCCATAACTTGATTAACTTCCCATTAATAAGTAGATTCTGAAGAAAATGAATCAATGAGTTTACATTGGTTAGAGTGACGGTGACTTGGTACATCGAGTGTGCACAAGTATTTTTCATGAAGCAATCTAATACTCCGTACTTAATTGGTTAGAATGTAAGTTGATATGGTACTTTGATCTATCCAGGTATTTGGAACGGATAATCGCTACTGGTTCATCCCTAGATATTCTGAGGATGATTTAAGAAGGATGCCTGAACTGCAGGGTCTTGATTATCCATCAAAGCCAGAGCTTGAGGCACAAGAGTTCTAATTCATATGAACTCCAAATTACTGACATTTGTGGGTGCTTTCCCGAGATGAGTTCCCGATCAAGCGGTTAGGCCTCATGTTGGGCTATAGTCGTCGTGTTTGTCTGACTTGCCGCCTTGATGGGACACGGGAAAGAGTTATGAAGAATATAGTGGGGGGGAAAGAGTGGTAGATGCTGCAGGAAACAGGAAAGTGTATTTGTGGGTTTTGCTTGTAGCTTCTTGATGTGTTCTTCTGAAATTCTTTTGTTGTATATTGATTTTAATGTTCCACTAAATAGCAGTTGTCAACACAGAATCCGATCAATCTAATTACACGTTTAATAATTTCAATTGATTAACCAGAGAAAACGCAATAGTAGATCATACAAGGGAGGTGATTCGAATATGCGACCTAATATTCATCTCGTCTCCTTAATTTGTTGAATACAAAGTATATAGGCCAGTGCTTTTATCGCGTGGAAATAGTATCACCCTAAAAATAGGTCACTAGGTCTCAATTCGTAATAATCTTCTCATAAAACCTCGCATTTAATGTGTAATAAACTTTGGCTATTGGTAATAAGATGTTGAAGTCAATTTCTTGGCAATGAGGTTGATTAAGCTATCATTTCACATAACTAACGTTTAGATCACTTGTCCTACTTTTATGTCCCATCTTATGTTTCACCGCCTTAAGATCTTGACACATACACTTCAATGGATATAGATGGCAATATAATATATAATAAAGTGCTTATGTGTCATTATTAGAACTGATGAGACACGAAATGGGACATATATCTCCATTGCTTGACAAACACCAAAGGTTATAGCCATTACCATGGTGGTTTATAAATTATAATAGAATGATTAGTGATACTTTTAATTTGAAAGTTTTAAAAAAAGAAAAATAAATAATTATCAGCAGCTTATCTCATTGAAGACGGGCACTATCCGTCATAGATTAAAAATGAATAATGTCTCTCTTACAATATCACAACTGGAAGGGTAAGTGGGGTGCTCTATTTAATTCCCACTTAATTTGCCACCTGTATATTATTAGAGGGGCACTATTCATCTTCAATTTGTGACGAATAGTATTCGTCTTCAATGAGAATTTGTGAATTATCAGTATGACTAATTGAAAAAACAAAGAAAAAGTATCACTACAAATTTCAAAAAAAAAAAAAGAAAAAAAGACCCAAAAAAAAGGGACAAAATTGGTAAAAAAAAGTAGAGACTATTGACAAATTGGTAAAAAATATAGCATTTTGGACAAGTTGGTAAAAAAGAATAGCATATTGGACAAATTGATAAAAAAAAGGTTAATTAAGTGACATTTAAGTCAAAATAAATTAATAATATTAAATATCTTTTCTTAATGCTTTACTGGTAAATATTATGACTCGGTTAGGGTCGGGTCAAACCATTTCGAATTTGGGCCATTTTCAGGTTTATTATTACCAAGTTTGTTAGGGGTAATGATTAGTTTACAATAATAAATATTCGTGTCGGGTCATATTGGTTCGGATCAATTCGGGTAACGGGTCATGATGGGATTATGGGTAACGCCGTAACGGGTCATGATGGGATTCTCATAAATCCTTTGGTCAAGTTAGCTCAGCTCAATTTTTTTTATTATTCTCTATAGTCAATATAAGTTTTGGGTTGAAAAAAATAACTACTTATACTATTTTTATAGTCTTTGGTTAATACCAAAATAATTGGCCAACTCGAAAGACAAGACCGAGTTAACACGACATCGAGCCGAGGAGTCAAGAATAACCCGTAACTCGAATTGATATTAAACAGTATGACCCGACATGAATGTTTATCGTTGTATACTAACCATTACCCCTAATAAACTTTATAATAATTACAAAAGTTAAAAATGATCCGACACGACTCGACCTTATCCTAGTTCTAGTAAATACGAAAGAGACCCGACTAGAACTCGACCTAATTAACCCAAATCAATCGTAAATGTAATTTCAAGTCAAAATAAATTTAAGTCGAGAACATATTAAGGGTCAAAATATTGTCTGCATATATTAATATTTATTTGTTCATAAATAAAAGTTCTTTTTTTGGCCTAAATATCACTTAATTAAACAACTTTTAACAATTTATTGATAGATGAACCATCTCAACCAAAATTTTAAGTAGACCTGGCAAATCGGGTCAACGGGTCGGGTTCGGGTTGGGCCAGTTCAGGTCGGGCCATTCGGGTCTTTCATTGATTTCGGGTCGACTCAGGTCATTTCGGGTTTTGGGTCTATTTCGCGTTTGTTAGTGGGTCAGTTTCGGAACAAGCAGGTCGGGTTATTTTTGGTCGGGTCATTTTCGGGTCGATGAATAAGAGAGAAAAGGTCATTTCAAGTCTTTTCGGTTTTATTAGAGTTATGTATCGGCGGGTCATTTTCGAGTTGGGTGGTTTCAGAACTGGTCATTCCGGGTCGGGTCAGTTACGGGTCAAGAAAGCTCGGGGCATGTTCGGGTCGGGTCGGGTCAGTTCGGGTTTTCGGGCCACATTCGGGTTATATAGTTCGGGTCTCGGGTCAGCCTTTTCGCGTTGGGTCAATCGGGTCGGGTTACTTTTGTCAGGTCGAACCTTAAGTGATGGTTGAGACTTGAGGCCCAACTATTATAAATACTCCTATTATTTATCACTTAATTAACTTTTTTTTACCAATTTGTCCAATATGTTATTTTTTTTACCAATTTGTCCAACATACTACTTTTTTTACCAATTTGTTCAAGACTTTCTATTTTTTTTTTACCAATTTGGTAGTTTGGCCCAAAAACATAATAATGAGGGTAAAATTGTCTTTTCAACATTGGTAGTTAAACCCTCCCTAAAACCCCCAAATCGAAAAATTGCGAAGAACTGTAAACTAGCAGCACACCGAGTTTTGCGCAACTTTCGACTTCTATCTTCCAAAGCTAAGGTAAAATGTCGCGATTTCATCTTGCAATTCTTCATGTGTTGTTAATTTTTACTTAGTTTGTGATTTATAGTTCATATTGTTGTTTTAATTGAATAAATCATCTTACAAAATTCGAAAATTGATTACAGATGCAAACCCTAATTAGGGCAGTTCGATCGCAGTGCCGAATTAGGTCGGAGATCGTATCTTCTGACTTTCGTTGCTTCAGTTCTCTCCCATCCGTTGTTTCGGTATTCGCATTTCGTTCTTTTTGACTTTAATTTTTGGTAGGAATTTGTCTGTTTGATTGTAATTTACGAGTTGCATAAATAGTTGCTTTTTCCTCGGGTTTGGTCTAGCATCATGAATCCCACTTTCCCATATGAGTTATACTCAGATAGACATTTGCTAGAATGAATTGGCTGTATTTGTGTTACAGGACTGAGCCCATTGCAAGGATCCCACATCGATCAATTGGGGGGTTGATGTGGGGTTTTATAGGACAAGGGCTCTACCACCCTTTGAGCTAGCTTTTGGCGTGGGTTCTCCTTTGTACTATATCATTGGTATCAGAGCCAACCTCGGAGTGGGTGGCCTACGGAGTGGGTGACCTGGAAGAGCCAGCCGTGACCCAACGTAGCCGTGACCCAACGAGGACATTGGTCCTGAAGAAGGGACGAATGTTACAGGACTCCCACATCAATCAAATGGGGGGTTGATGTGCCCTTTTAGAGGACAAGGGACCTTTGAGCTAGCTTTTGGGGTGGTTCTTCTTTGTCCTATAACAATTTGATTTTGCTGTAGTTTTATGTCGACTTTGATCATCGTTTTCTATCATGATGTACTATTTAGCATTTACAACAAATCTGGTTTAGTTAGACGACTAGCTTAGACGATCAAATAGGTCATTTATAACATTGCTACTGATTGTAATCTGGGAGAAATGAGAGTCGATGTAGACCTCAAATTCAAACACGGCCTTTCATTTTGTCGAGAATGATGCCCCTGTGAAAGACTGTTCACTGTAGATTAGTTATAAGTTTATAGCAGGTTTGGTTGGTAGAAGTATCTTCTCACAAAGAAATGACAATGGGCATGTGAGTTCTATTCACTGTTTTTTAGTGAAGACAGTTGGTAGTTGAGGTGGTTTTATCTTTTGTTTAGATTATGACTTCTTTATTGATTTTGAATTGTTGAGAACAAAATACGGGAGCAGCAGAAAAGGATAAAGTTTGTAGTTTTTCTTTGTTTTTAAGTTGGAAACTACTCTTGTCCGACTTCTGAGTCTATGTTACTCTCCCTCGGCTGAAAGTGTGGGACTCAACATTGTGTTGAGCTTCAGACTTGACTTTTTTTTTTTTTTTTAAAAAACTTTCATGTGTCTGGACTGAAATAAAATGTCATGATTGTCGTGTTGGAACCTTAAAGTGTCAAATATGCGACACATAAGCAAAGCGAAGTGTAAAAGTAACATAGGTTTCAATTGTCCCAGGGAAAGAAACATAATCATGGCTCCGCTTCAAAGAATAGATATATAGCTGCTTCATTGCCCTTGTTCAATGATAACTCAAAGATCGGGACAAGTTCTATCTTTGCTGCTTTTGCATGGAGAAACTTTGCTACAGCTGCCGCTGCTGTGGAGTCTCAATTGGATGAGCCAATTGCTCCTGAAGTTGAAGTGCCGGCTCGAATCAAGTTCAAGCGGCCAGACAAAACAGCAAGGCACATAATGCAGGTATACACTATTTATCACTTTTCTGTTTCTTTTTATATGTTATAGCGTTTTGTCATATTGTAATGCTGGTCTTCCTAACAGATTCTTGATAAAGAAGCAGTGGAGGAGGTAAAGTCCCAAAGAGAAATTCCTGATATTCAGCCTGGTTACATTATCCAGCTCAAATTGGTACGCGAAACCTTGTGCATGCAAACCTTTGATCTTTACTGTTTACAGAACTTGGGTGAGTTCTTTATCAGCTATTGTGAAAGTGCTTCATGTGTTCTTATGGGGATGTGTATGTGTATGAGCAGGAAATTCCTGAGAATAAACGACGCATTACAACGATAAAGGGCATTGTTATAGCAAGGCGGAATGCAGGTCTACATACAACATTTAGATTAAGGAGGCTAGTTGCTGGAGTTGGAGTAGAAAGTCTTCTCCCACTGTATGTGAACTTGCAAAAACTCTTCGGAAGTTTGAAACCTTAGTCTTATTGTGCAACCTTCTCGCTGCCGAATGCTCTCTTGTCCCATTTCTATTGTGTCCATTTGACTCTGATAGTTCACATTCGACCAGTGTTTTATCACCAATCACCCTACACACTTTCTATGATTAATCTCACATCTTATAATCTCAGTTCAACAGACTTTACAGTGTATATCTTAATATACAACGATTTTACCTCATCATCCCAAAAGCTCCAGTACATAGCAGGGTAAGGGGGTCGGATGGACCCAGCTCTAACCCCATTAACACAGAGAGGCTGTATTTGAATGACCAAAATCAAAATTGCGTTGAAAACTGTAGGGACAATGACAATTATATTACTGCATATATTTGAAGAAAAGAAATAAATGGGCTAAGTTTACATGCTTTCACCACCAAAGCCAAGGAGGACAATGTAAGTAGAATAGAGGTTGTATTAGTTGACATTTTCCCGAAATTGCTCCAGGAATATGTCACGTCGCATCACATATGGCATAAGATTTTCTTATGTGACTGTTCCGACACTAATATCCCATTTATTCTGCTAACATGCTATTTAATTCTGACAGGTACTCTCCTAACATAAAGGAGATAAAAGTACTGGAAAAGAAGAAGATTAGGAGAGCCAAGCTATACTACCTGAGGGACAGGATGAACGCTCTGAAGAAATAGTCACAAACCCTCTATTCGCTGGCATGTTGGGGGACGTCAAACGTGATGCTTTTTGTAAAAGACCCTATACCTCATTTTAGATAAATCAAGATTTTACTTCAAATCTTCAATCACTTCTGTAATTTGTTCTTTGCTTGAAAAGCGCCGCATTGTAGTTACTAGTTAGCCAATAAGTTGGGAAATTGGGACTACTGTACTGAATGGCTGAGGGGGTTTGTACTTCTCTCAATTTTTTTTCGGCTTTCTAAGAATTTGGTTTTGTTTCTGCTGGCTCTTGGATTTTGTGTTGAGGCTTTCAGTGTCATGGATTGCTATGTATGCCCATTTAACAATGCTGTGACGCCGATTATCACAATTCACAGAAGTTAGAAACCACATAGCAGGTTGAAGCTACGAAGGAAACATTCCATTTGAGGCCTTGAGGTTGAGGAAGTGAAACTCGTTGTAAAGTGTCCGACACAGCTAACTTAGAGACCCAAACTTCTTTAAATCGAGTTATATTGAAGGAGCGTTGACAATACAGGAGAGCTTTCGTTATTTCGTAGTATACGAAATAATTTGCGTTGTGTTCTGAAAAAAGAACACGAAAATATAAATTAAATTTTAGTGGTTTTAAAAAAAATATTGGTAAAAAGACGCTAGAAGGAGGGCTTGAACCTCCGACCTTGTGGTTAACAGCCACACGCTCTAACCAACTGAGCTATTCCAGCTTTTTGCTTTAACAACATCAAAGCTTACAAATAAACTAAAAAATATGAACGCTTAAGTGGATCTCTTGTAAGCTGCTTTTATGGTGCTTGGTGCTGATGGTGCAGGCTTGAGTTTGATGTTAACTTTCTTCATCTTTGGATGTATAAAACTGTTAATTATTGATTGATACGGTTTCATTATAATCATGACAATGTACTGTTTTGTTTTCTCGCTTCGAATATGATTGAATAAAGCGTATATCAAAAATTGAACATCGAAATGCTCGTTACCATAAATGATTTATGACAAGCTTTTGTTGGTGTAAACAATCTGGTCTGTCTGTTTCGCGCTTGGAACGATCACATAGACGACAAAGTGAGTCTCGAACTTGAAACCTTTAGATAATTAACCTAGATTATCAGTGGCAATTTTTCAGTAAATCGATTTTTCTAGCTGTCAATCTGTCACATATTAAATGGAAAGACTAAAAGGAATATTAGCTCTGCAGTCTTTCTCATCAGGACAAAACATAAATGATAATGAAAACCTGCATTTTCACAGAAAACAACAGAAAATAAAAATTCACAAGTTAAAGAAAGCTGACAACAAATCTTCACATGCAGTGTAAACAAAACATTGTTACTAACTCAATAGAACTAAAATTTCGGGATAGCAAAAATTGATAATTTTAACCAACGAGTGATACGCTTTGCTACTAGTTAGGTTCGCGCTACTACTAAGTTCTGTTTTTAGTTGTTCATTCAAATTACTGTATGTGTAGCAGTTCAGTTACAGTAGATGTAAAAACTAAAAAAGATTCACATGTTGGAAGTTTGATGCATGCATGGCTGTTATATAGAGATACACGTGATGATGTGATCTCAGATTTCTTGTATTATTTGTCAATTTACAGTAATTAGGACCCATGCATTGAGGTTTTCAGGTGAATATGACATTTTTGTTTCTTCTCATATTCTAGTCTTGTGTTTTGAAAGACTGGCTGTACAACGAAATTAGTACGTGGCTACTCCATCCATCTCGGTCAATAGTTTACACTTGCTTTATTACTGGGACAGGGGGAGTACTTCAGTAACTCAAACTCTCAAAGGGTCATTGTTTAATTTTACGGTTTTACCATGTGTTGGAATTTACTACAGGATTTCAAACATTGATTAAGATTAATCGATCTCAAATTACTTTCTACTGGTAGATAGTCTGGTACTAAAACTTCATTGTTGTTGGTTTTGTCTTGAACGAACAGAGTTAGAATTCCAGCGGACAAATCGTGTCTTAAGAACGAAGTTGTTTTAATGTCGAGTTGAACATCAGTTAATTAGATAGATACCCTTATACCGGTCTTAATTATGAAGTACTCCCTTTGGACATGATCCGCCGAGATTTAAGTCAGGGAACATTATTGATAAGAGGTCACGTGTTCAACTCTTTCTGCTTAGCATATTTGTTTAACCATTGTTTCTTTAACTATTGCCTAAGAGAGAAAACCCTCATTTATTCTGCGAAATTTGATGAGGGAAAAAAAATCTTCTAAAACCCTACAAAGATCGAATTCTAACATCGTCCAAAAATGTTCTAGTAAAGCTCTTCCATCTTACTATCCACCAAACCCCAATACAACATTACCATAGTTTTTCAATGGCTCTCAGGTCAGATGCACTTAGCAACATAAGAGATTGTTTGTGAACGATCCAAGATTAAAATTATGTCGAGAATTGCAACAAAAAACCGATACTTCACAAGAGCAAAAAGCACAACCACTTTTGATAGTGATTTTGATTTCCATCTTACTATCCACCAAACCCCATTACCCCTCAAAATTTCCTAGGAGTTGGATACAAAGTTGGGCATCCACTAAATCAACTTTTGCAGACCATAGCATGCTGGTAATGATTAAATATAACAATTACTACCACAAATGGTAGTAACATACCCTACAAGGTAAGGGTATCTATAGACTAAAATAGAGTCAAGCAAAGCCTTATAGTAGCATAAGTGATGGTGCTAAATTTTGTCCTAAATGACATGGGATACTTAAGACAAATAAAAGGAAATGGGGTGAAACTGTATCAACTTGGTGACTAGTGTCATTTAGGTATGGAGGGCCACAGTTCACATGCATCCTTTAAAATGAAGGGTAGCTTTCCTTAACTAGAGGCCCCCCCTTCCTTCTACCAATTGGTGCTCCATCCTTGTGTACCAATTGCTACCATTTTGGTTTAATGCTTGGGTTTGTATGTGTGTGTTTGTTTGTGTGTGCATGAGTTATCCTCGATTTGTCACTCTCGTAGTGACGGGGCCACAGGGCGCGAGAGAAGCAACAAAGGGTATGGACAGATTGGACAGAGTCGTAAAATTTGGAAATTTGAAAATGCGAAATAAGTTTTTATCATTTTCGAGCAGTTTAATAGTTTTATTAAGAGGAAGTCGATTGACATGACTTTAATGTGCATCAGTGGTGTTGTGTTTATTTGGGTGATTATCCACCCTATCGTAGGGTCGAAGCCCTGCAGCATAGAGATAAAACTTCAACAGGGGTTGGTTGTAGCTTGCAAGTACTTCCTCAGCTCCATTTGTGGTATACGCTTCTCAAAATATGTGAAAGATTTTGCAAAAACGTGTACACAATCAAATGGAACGGAGGAAGTAGTTTTTTACTGAATTGAAGGCAGCAAAAGGCAAAATGTATGAACTAAAAGATTTAAGTTTACTAAAAAGAACAATGTACATTTTACATACCTTACACTGCTACAATCCTAGACATTACTCAAAGGTCCAGACACCTTCACCTAGCATCCATCTAATGGGATCTGAACTTTGATACAGAGATTTAAAATTAACTGATGAATGATCACAAAGCGACGAACCTCGAAACTAGTCTAATGAGTACAGCTACTCAACAAATTCTAACTAGCTTACAACATTGATACATTGGCCATCTGCACAAAATTTCTAGTGAGATTAGCAGACAGTTAGATTTTTTGCCGAATGCTTGCTACTTTGAAACAGACATGGCATCAATTTCTAATTCAAGAACTATCATCAAGAAAACTTAGTTCTTGTCTGACAGTATTTATTGTCGGTCTTTGAAGAGGGAGTTCGTGGGTGCAAAGTAAGGCTATTTGACTGAGTTTCATAGCCTCGGATTCACAAAACTTCCCTCGAAGATTGGGATCGATAAATCCTTCAAACCTCTCTGATTCAGTGGCCTGACGATTTGGCAGGTCAATTCTGGTTTTACCAGAGAGAATTTGGAGTACAAGTATGCCAAATGCATACATGTCGCTCTTCTCAGTGAACTTTCCAGTAGTTGTGTACTCAGGAGCCAGGTAACCCATGGCTGCACAGGCTTTAAGCATTGAGAAGACGATGTCATCTGCAAGGAGTTTGTGGAGACCAGACCCCACGAGTAGTGGGTTGAGCCGCCAGTCAATGAGTACTTTTTCAGCTGATATGTTTTGGTGAACTAAGGCAGGTTTATTACTTTGCGGGTTGTGCAAGTAGTCGATGCCTAGCAAGAAAATCAGAAATTAGCAACAAGAACTTGAGAAGAAACAGTAATTGAGTTTAAAAAAAATGCCAATAAACACTTATGTAGGATAAAGGGGAGCTGAGTCCATACTAACCTTTGGCAATTCCCTTGATGATGGAAACTCTAGCAGACCATCTGAGAACATTTTCATCGCCATCATTCAAATCTAGGTATTGTAGCAAGTTTCCATTGGGAACAAAGTCGTAAATAAGAAAGCATTCACCCCTCCCTTTCGAACAGCAAAATCCTCTTAGCCTAACAAGATTCCCATGCTGCAATGAAGTCAAAATCTTCAATCCCTTCAAGAACTCAACTTCGTCCGATTTGCAGCTTGACTTGGCTATGCGCTTGATAGCAACAATGGAACCATCTCTCAACACTCCCTTATACACAGCTGAGTAATTGCTCCTTCCAAGGAAATTTACCTCAGAGAAGTGTTGTGTAGCTGACTCAACATCCTCCAAATTGAACATGTAACTATCAAAGAATTCTTGTGACCCTTTTTCAAGAGGGTCCCACCCAGATGAATACTCAAGGCTGATAAGAGGAGCAGCACTCCTCCGAGAAACATCCTTTTGATCGGTGCTTAACCGACTATCAGAAGTATCTAAGTTGTTTCCGATCTTTTGTTTCTTTCGACGGTACCAAGAGAAAGTAGAAAGCACAACAACAGTGACTATGGCAATTACAATTACTGCAGATACGAGACCAATGTGAGAGCCCTTGGAGCGATTTGAGCACTGTGTATTGCTGCAATTTGATTGAAGGTTTGCTGATTCTGGAATGTCTTTCTTTGCGAATCCATTAGAGCCAGCGGCAAATGGTTCAAGCTTATTAGGACTGTGGTAATCGGATTCAGTACAAACTCTCAAGGAAGCAAACCCAGCTCCACATAACCCAGGGTTGTTCTCGTATTGAAATCCATCCTTCAGTCTTTGTAGAGCTTCAAAATTATAAAGGTAGGTTAGTTTTTCATTTTCTCATTCATTGGTTACACTACTAAAGCAAGTAATGAACGGTGAGTCTGAATCCTGTATCCCACATTTGTGTTTCATGTAGTGGTGCCTTCTCACAAAACAGTTATCCTGAATTCCTAAGAATAACAGTTTATGGAGTGTCTGGTTGCCCATATATTAAAAAATGTAGGAATTGACGGTTTTATAAGAAATGAAATTGTACCGAGCCCTCTTGGTCATTGCAAATTCTTATATTTTATTTTCAATTAAATTATTTGTGTGCCTTCACATAGGTCGCTAATCTCATTTAAAAAGTTTTTAAACAAAGTGTATTCAGTCAGTCACAAAATCATCAACAATAAAAGGGGAACAGGTTAGTTCAAACAAACAAAGTTTGGGAATGTAATTCATGGGAAGGGCAGATTTCTTGATGTCAACCAAACATGTTTCGGCAATTTAACAGGAATTATGTACAGGAATCGGATTAATGTGGAAAGTAACATATTAAGGAAATTTAGGCCCCGCATGAACCACACAAAAGCGGTAGCTTACTCTCTGGTTAAAATCACTCATAAATTTTGTCCCTTTAAGTATTCACCAACACAAATTATGTTCTATAACTAAAGAGTAAGCCACACACAAAAGCGGTACACAATTGTAGGATAGAAAATTGACACTCATGAGTAATGATCAATGGCATATAATGATACAGGAAACTTAAACTTTAATTTTCTTATTACCAGAGGGTACATTGCCAGAAAGAGTATTGTTTCGAACATCAAGAATTCTCAGCTGGCGCGCTTCTGCTAACTTGACAGGAATAGAGCCGAAAAAGTTGTTGAAGCTTATATCAAGTCTGATCAACTCATTCAAGTCTCCTAAACTAGCAGGGATTGCTCCTGTTAACTGGTTATATTGCAAAGCAAGAACATTAAGCTGCTTAAGCGAACCGAGTCGTGTTGGCACATTCCCACTTAACTTATTATAACACAGCTGCAAAACTGCACAATAAGAACAGCAAATTAAACCCTTTTCAGTTACCTTACCATTATGCTAGAGACGTTTTAAAGCAAACTTAATAATCTACTTGTCATGTGTAAGAACAAAAAAAAAGTACTTCATCTGTCCCAAATCATCTGTTTACCTTTGCTTAAAATACGCATCACAAAGAATAAAAGGAAACAATTCTGGTACATACACATAAGAAACCCAACAAGACCAACAAATTAACTATTAAGAGTTGATCTAGCTTAACCATAGTTATTAATGAGGTGTTAAAATTACTGTAAGCTTTCACTCCCGTGTGGTCCTATCCGACTCGAATCCGAACCGAACCAATGATGTAAACAGAATACAAAGATTCAAATTACAAGAATAAAAGCACTTTAATAAGTTTATTAATTCAGGTATAGAAATTAGTTGGGTAATAAAGTAAAGAATAAAGATGATGTAGTAGTACAAAACACAATAAACCCAGATGAAACTATACAAAAATAATTACAAATTCTTGTTTAAAACGAACATATCCGTCTTAAATGGGATAAAGATTGGAACTTTAACCAAATAAAGTCAACAAAAAAACTGACCTTGTAAACTAGACATATCCCCAAGCTGTTGAGGAATACTTCCAGTAAAATTATTAACATCCAAATAAAGATCAGTAAGCTGAGTTAACTCAGCAATCTCTTTAGGAATTTCACCAGTCAATTTATTAAAGTGTAAATACAACCCAGTTAAATTCTTAAGTTTACCGATAGCTGAGGGTAAAACTCCATTTAACCCTTTACCCTGCAGTGAAATATTAGCAACTTTACCATCTGCATTACAAGCAACACCTTCAAAAGTAGGACCCACACAAGGATCACCATTAACAGTCCATGAAGAAAGGTAAGTTCCATGAGGATCAAGAGCTGATTTAATGTCAAGGAGGGTTTTCATCTCGGCATTTTGACAAACAGTTGGTGTGCATAGGTAAAAAAGGGGTAAAATGAGGAAAATGGGGTGCATTTTTTGTGGGTTTTGGGTGAAAATTTGTGGGTTTTGGTTGGTTTTTGAGAATGGTAAGAAAGATTTGAGCTTTATTGTGTGGAAGTTTGAGTTTGTTGTTTTGGGAGTGAGTGAAAGGGGGGAAAGTGGGAATAAATGTAGAAGGGTAAAAGAGTCAGCGCAGGTGATGGGGAGTCAAGTGAAGTGACTCAAGTGAGTGAATGAACAGTTAAGTGTGTGGTGTGGAAAGTGTTGAAAATTCAAAATACAAATTCCCGTTTCAAGTTCTTTCTAACTTAATTTAAGTTCATCTTTAGTTTAGTTCGACTTCATTAAGTTCAGTTCAATTTATATCTTCACAAAATTGACATTCAGTTCAGTTCAGTTCAGATTCGTTCAGTTCAATTCGGTTCAGCTCAACCCCATTCAATTCCGATCAGCTCTTATTAGTCGAAAAGAACAGGGTTATCAGTCGAAAAGAACAGGATTTAAGACAATTTTATATTTTAAAACTGATTGGTTTTATACAAATTAATTTCTTGTTAAGTATTCGTTTTACCAGATATTTGTGTAGGACAGGCTTTATTAATGAGAAATTAAATTTGAAAAATTAGGTTGAAAAGAGTGAAGGTGACCGGGAGTACAGGTAAGCAGTTAGCAGAAACTGACATGACTTTGTCAGACCACTTAAACTCAGTTTGGAGTGTAGTGCTCTATACTGCAATGCTATACACAAATGCAGTTAGGCACTTTAGTTTCTCTCTCACTTTGCTTTTGGAAAACATGTTACATTTGCAGGCAACAACCAATGTTACATTGGTACTACGTGTACTTGGTAATTGGTAAATATATACTACCTCCAAGTCTTAATGTTGGTTCTCTTTCTTTTGRCACCAAAATTAAGGAAATGAATTTGGACCACACAAAACACCCTACCCCACATGAAATTGAATTTGGACCACACAAAACTTACCAAAAAAGGAAAGGGGAACCAACACTAAACTATCACCAAAAAGGAAATAGGAACCAACAATTAGACTTAGAGGGAGTATAATTTATTTTAAATACTACGGAGCTGGCTTATTAAACGGGTCGTCTCGGCCCAGTCCGGTCGGTTTAAGATTGTTCGACCAGCAAAATCCTTTTAAAAAAACAGTCTTACTTCTCCTTGTCACTCCGACAAGCCCAAATCTTCCCTACAATCGGATTTACGGCATTAGTTTTGCTCTCCATTAACACTCTCTTTTGTTAGAAAGTTAAAACCAATTTTACTCTTACCATAGTGTGACGATCCGTGCACATCGAACCCTTAGATTTTCTTATGCTCATGTAATTTCTTTTCTCTTGGATATTTGTAGTAAATACTTTCCAGATTAGGATAGTTTTAGCATAGCTTTAGAATAACTTTTCTTTCCCAAAATGGGTGTATCGCTATTCT
>VHZZ01001358.1:85653-103344 GCA_009801015.1 Silene noctiflora | reverse complement strand
TGGAATAGGATGAAGGAGAATGATCTTTCTCCAGGATTTAAACATTACTCTTGTATGGTAAGTTTGCTTTGTCGAGCAGGGCTTCTGGAAGAGGCAGTTGATATTATCAATCAATCGGAATATGGGGAGAATCATCTTGAACTTTGGAGAACTGTGCTGAGTTCATCTGTTTCCAGCAAAAAATTGTCAGTGGGAGTTTATGCTGCTGGAAAAATCCTTAAAGTCGATGCACATGACGTTACAACCTATACTTTGCTTTCGAACCTTTATGCTGCCGTGGGGAAATGGGAAGGTGTCATGGAAATACGAAAACAGATAAGAGGGCTCATGTTAGAGAAGGATCCTGGTTTGAGTTGGGTGGAGACTGTCAAAAAATTGGAGGTTTTCTAATTAGGTGATCAGTCGCATCCAAGGATTGAAGAGGTGAAAGCTCAGTTGAAGATACTACAGGGGAACATGACTGTAGTACATCAAGAAATCGATTATTTATAGTGTCGAAATATCCTTGTCTACAAGAATAAAACGGCAGAGCCAGCAACAATGTGTACTAGTTCAGTAGTTTCTCGCAAAACTTGCAACAGTCCTCACCGAGGCCAACCTAGCTCCAGCCATGACCTTGTGCAGAAAGTGAGTCTCTTCCAAATTCAGGGCCTGGGACAATGTGATGCAAAAAGATGTACAGGCCGAAAATTAGTCAGGTTCAATTTGCTGAAAAAACTACGCGTAACTGCTGGTTTTGGGGGTGTCATCTTGAGCCCTGCCGGGACAAACTGTGTCTCAAGACAAGACTATTCTCTAATCAAACAGCGAGGGTTCGCAGTTGTAGACTGATCGTGGGCCCCGTTGAGTGATGTACAGTTTGTGAAGCTTCGCGGTTATTACCATGGTTTATGCCAGTCAATTCAGTGAAGTATGGTAGGCCGTGTGAATTATCTTGTGTCGAGGCATTGTTGGCTGCACTAATCATTTGTGACGAAAGGAAACTGCAAATTGGTTACTCGGGAAGTTCAAATGGGGGAATACATAACATACATTCTTATGTGACTAAATAAAGTGGATAGAGGTCATGCAAGTAGGGGTGTTAATGAGACGAGACAGCTCGCGAGCTACTCGAGATCGGCTCGGTCAAAGCTCGGTCAAGGCTCGGCTCGTGCGAGTTCGGCTCGGGCTCGGGCTTGGCTCGAGAGTTTAACGAGTCAAGCCGAGCAAAGGCTGACTCGACTCAAAAAGCTCGTGAACAGCTCGAACTTGTGCGATAACATAAGATATTGCTCATATTTCATAAAAATATTTTATCATGATTATATTTTTGTATCACACATATCAAATGTCTCGCTAATTTGCCAAATAATTTTACATATAACCTCCGAGCCTTGTTATTGAACATATCGAAAGAAAAAAAATTAAAAAAATAAACAATTTTATATAGACTCAATTAACTCGAGCCCGCGTTAAAGCTCGCAAGCTTTATAACGAGCGCATTTTTCCAAGCTCGGGTAAGCTCGAGATCGGCTCGAGTTCGAGCTCGAGTTTTGGTTCTTGAGCACAAGCCGAGCAAGGCCAAGCTCGGGCTCGACTCGGCTCGTTAACACCCTTGCATGCAAGTACCAAGTATAACATGCTCTTGGTATTTCCCACCTGCCAGTCGGCACTGATCGGAGATCAAACCCTCAGATATCTTATTGTTGTAGGATCAATCGTAATGTGGTTCTTCATGTTCTTGTTTGTTGTTTATTTACATTTGATCAAGACATTGTATACACAGAAATTAAACGATGAACAAATTATTTGGACGGAAAAATCACAACAGGATCACAAGCCATAACAGTGCAGCAAAAGCATGTACAATAGCAAAGTACATGCCTAAATTTTCAAGGCTATGTTCTGGATTTGAGGGGATAATGTCAAGAGTAACATTACCCAAAGCCGAAAAAGATTGAGGAGACCGGTAAAGATCCTCGTTCTTGTACACAACTGCGTTGATTGAAACCTTGAAATTAATCTGATATGATGACATAATAGCCAAACGAACAGAAACATAATTGGATAAGATACCCTTTCTTTGTAATTACTAGTTTACTCATGCATATTCCGAATAGAGAATAATCGACTAAATAAACAGGAAACGGTTGCACGATCCTACAAAAATACCATAAAATTGTCTAATTTGGCCAAAACAGAAAGACAATGTCATTACTATGCTCAAGATCAAGTATAGCAAAGGCACAAGTGATCGAAAATGAAAGATAACTCCATCTTAACGCTTCTTTGAGACACCAACAGTCTTTCCCCTGCGTCCAGTGGTCTTGGTGTGCTGCCCACGAACTCTGAGACCCCAGTAGTGACGTAGTCCACGGTGGTTCCTGAAAAAATCGGGGAATACATTACGTCAGCCAAGTGGTTAGGATATGATTAACTACCTAATTTGGACATTATACTTGAAAAACATGAACTTCAAACCCCCAAAATACATTACGAGTTACGACTGATGTGTTCTAGTACTTGTTAATAATTTTATATTTGTAAAATACTACAGAGTACTACAATAAAACTTTGTTACACAACTTAATGAGTATATTTTAAAGGCTTATCTTGTCAAAAAAATGAAATACTTGAAAAAAAAATTGATATTTTTATACTACTGCAATTTCACACAGGCCTCCCCAAAATGCCGTCGCTGGTGGTACAGACTACAGATTACCATAATACAAATAAACTCATAAATTGCATAGAATAATTGCCAAGTCCAAATAAAAGAACAGGCAGGTTAGTTTAATAGAATCGAAAACGCGAATAACAAGGTAAGCTAACATGAATCTTTCATCTGAAACCATCATTAACGGTAAACTAGTGGAAACGAAAAAAGAGAGTAGAGAAACAAACGGATAGGAAAGCAGAGAGAAACGTTATAGACATGGATCACACTTTTAAAACGCCTTCGCACCAGAGAAAGAAGTTGCTAGGAGAGTAATGCAGCAATCAAAAATAGAACGAACCTGATTTTCTTAAGGCGTTCAAGGTCATCCCTGAGCTTCATGTCAAGCTGATTGGAAACAACCTGACTGAAGCGACCATCCTTGTAGTCCTTCTGCCTATTCAAAAACCAGTCTGGGATCTTGAACTGTCTTGGGTTTGCCACAACAGTCATCAGATTATCAAGCTCCGCAGTAGACAGCTCACCCGCCCTGAAACAGAACGCAAACATATGAGATTTGGAAGAAATGTGCTGGCAGTAATACATAAATTTGAGCTCTTGGAGAAAAGACATTCAAGCCACCATGCAAAGTATAAAAAAGAGGTTCAAACTTCAAAATAAGTGTGCAAACAAGAAAACAGGAGTTATCCAAGGATGGAATCATCAGTAACTTCTAAAGTAGAGGTTCTTTGGCCATGAGTAAGAACGTAGCAATGATTTGATGGAAATAAAGTTATTTTGATAGGCCATCTTACATGGAAAGTCCGTGCGGGTGATAAATTGTAGCATTGATTTTAAAGATTTTACAACCTCCGAAGGAAATTGGAATATATAGTGTAGTTAAATGATTCAGTACAATAAATTGAGAGGTCAAGAAAAATACAAAAAAACAATGGAACTAACCAAAACCATCAATGTAATCCCTACATTTCATTTATGTAGACCGCATTGGACTTCGAGGACAAGCAGTGTAATTACAAATAAAAATACAAAAAAACATTGGAACTAACCTACGCATTCCGAGTAGGTACCCCAAATGATAGAAATCCAGAAAAAATCTGAGTCCATCTCTTAAACGAAACATACCAAAATCTAAATCCAGGTAATGCCGCATTATCATAATCTACGACGCTTTAACTTTTAGCTCAAGTAGAGTGTAAACATTTGTAACTCCTATTGGTTATCATTTATAGGGTGATGACAATTACAGAAATTTGTTTAAAGAATCCTGAAAATTTGTCAAGGATATTATTATACCAAAATTATACTCGAATTCTGTTATCCTGATAACCCAAGCCCACAAGGTGAATCCTCAAATGGTTAATTCGACCCATAACACTGGCAACAATTAATCTAGCTTAACCAAAGGTCTTGAGTTTAAGCGGTACAAATGCAACTGTGTTAAAACTCAAGAGGGAGAGCTTTGCCTTCCTCGTGATCCTACCCAGCTCAAATCCAGACTAAACCAAACGGTGCAAACAATACAACATTCACGACGTAAATTACCATAACAATCAGCCAAAACACCTAAACATATTCAAATGCAACAACCCAACATTTAAAAAAAATCAAAACTTTCCACAATTCCCAACAAAATAACAGCAAAATAATCAAAACCCAGATACCAAAATGAAGAAAACTGAAAAGGGTAAAGATCAAAAAACAAAAATAACCTCTTGTTCATGTCAATGTCAGCCTTTTTGCAGCAAATGTTAGCATAACGACGACCAATACCCTTGATTGATGTCAATGCAAACATGATCTTCTGTTTTCCATCAACATTTGTATTCAATATACGCAAAATGTGCTGAAATTCCTCATTTGCTACCAAAGACTGCACAATTATTTGAAAACATTAACAACATAAACATGAATATAATTATAATTATTGCATTAAAATGAGATTAATGGAGGGATTAGTGGAATACCATTGTTGCTGCTTTTGCAGTGTAGCTGCTGCGGCGTCCTCTTTGCCTCTCTCTCTCTCAAATTGGTCTGTGGAATTGGGAAGCGGAGGGTGTAGTGATCTTAAATTAGGGTTTTTATTTATGGATTGAGAAACCCTAAATTGTTGATTGGTAGCCGGCCCAGTAAGATTTATGGGGATTCAATGATTCATAGTAACTAAATTTTGGCCCATGATTCGTCATCCAGTTCTCATTGTTTTGTCTAGCGTCGAGTTGGCAATCGGGTTACACGGGACGGTTATGGGGTTTGATTTAAACGGATCGGATTATATTGACTTCGGGTTTAATTGGTTAATTTTAGGTTCAAAGCCGTTCATTCAAGCTCAGTCACCGTTTGGTTATGTGAAGCTGTGAGTGGTCGAGTCAGGTTAATTTTGGAGTTGTTTGGGGTCAAGTTATTACTCTCCCTGTCTCTCAGTAACTATATCCATATGTCTTGTTACATGTTGAAGAATAACTCGAACTTTCCATAAAATGATGTGATATCAAGTCCACATATACCAATCCCGTGAAATTTTTGGTGTGGGGCTCATCCCTATCGCACTTATTCTCTGAAGTGAGTCTATACTTTGCTGGATCTCGTGATCGCGTAAGTCTTCGCCATACTCATTGCGATACTCGACCAGCGCCCCATCGAGATGTTTTTATATCCCATTCGACATGTGCCTCATCATCGCGGAGAATTGTGACGTTCCCGAGCCACCCCTTTCGTTGCGGGCGAGCCATATTACTCCCTAAATGAGTTGGCATTTGTTTGTGGACTTTAGGTCTCTCTCCAATGAATTCGTTGTTGGATCGATTGAATAAATGGAGTTCCTGCGGCGGAATCAAGTGTTGCCAACCGAAATCAAACTTGTTTATGGCCTTTTTTCATCCCAATCACTCTAAGGCCTAAGTTGTACCTCCATATCCCAACGGCGCCATATTTTGAGACCACTCTTGCTCCCCATGGAAGTCGACAAGTCGCTCCGCGGCGACATGGCTGAAGACGGTCTTTGACCACTGCCTCATTACTTCCTTGTTCAGCCAATCTCTTCAATACGTCGATAAATGTGCACACTTTATAGCTCTCACTCATGGTGGAGATTCCAATGATGTTATACTCTAACAACGAGCACGAGACCCTTTGTTGCTTATCTTCAAGGAGATCTCGACATTAACATGTTTAAAGGTTCGCTTATCTTCAAGGAGATCTCGACATTAACATGTTTAAAGGTAGGAAGCGGTTTCCACTGACTAAAACCTCTTTAATTCATTGACTAACACTCCTTACAGAGGCTTATTTGATAATACATGATTTGTAGAAGGGAGTGTGCAGAATAGTGATACATTTCGTCTGGCTCAATAAAACTAAAGCTAAATTAAGAATCATAACCCAAGATCTGACATTTCCGACATATGAGAAAAACCTTGAAGTATGACCTTTACAAATCCTTAGTGTGCGGAAATAAAGTACAGAAATATTAAAGCTACAGGGTCGAAGTGTGCAAATCATCACGCCTAACCCTTAAACATACGTGATAATCTGCAAACCACTCACACAAACTATCGTTGGTAAGTGCTACAAACTCTGACTCATCAAACGAAAATCTCAAGTCAAACGGCTCCCATTAAGGTTTGAACCTCTTATCCATTAAAGTTCAAACTCGGTATTCGTTTCAGCTCTGAACTTCTTCTCTGCCTGGTTCACATTTATGAACTCCATACATAATCCACGGTTCGTTTTCATTCTCTCTTAATCGAAAAACAAAAATTCCGCTTACACAATAGTAATACATCGTAAAAGAAAATCTTACAGCATAATAACAAAAAGAATATTAATCTGACCGGAACAGAGATATAACACAGGGACAGTCTAGTGCTTGGCAAACCTCTCCAAAACCTCAAAGTAGTCAGGGAATGTCTTGCGGGTGCAACCCGGGTCGTTGATGGTGACAGGAACATCGGCACAGGCGGCAAGTGAGAATGCCATTGCCATCCGGTGATCGTCGTATGTGTCGATGGATGTCACATTTAGTTTCTCCGGTGGGGTTATCACGCAATAATCTGATCCTTCCTCCACTGTTGCTCCAAGCTGCAATTTTCCGGGAAAAAAAAATACTTTTACATTATATTACAGTCTTATTGTACAAGGTGGATTGCTCAAATACACTTCTTTTTAAAGGGTAAAGAGAGCCACAAGGAGATTTTTTTAAATGCTCAGGTTTCTAGAACAGATCAATGACTTAACCAGCTGCTTGAAGCAACTTCAATATAGGAAAAAACGCGAGAGCTAAACTACAAAGCATTACCTTTCTGAGTTCTGTGCAAATGGCGATCATCCGTTCTGTTTCCTTCACTCTCCAGCTTGCCACTGTTCATTAACCAAATAGCCATCAGTTTTATCTCTACAACAACATTACCCCCAGTGTGCCTCAATGGCTCTCGCAAATTGCGGGGTAAGGAGGGGTCGGATGTACGTTTTTTAGACGCGTGCACACAAAATCCCCTCCCCCTTCTTAGTTCCTAATATGATTCACATTGTGCATGAACCTAYGACTTAAACTAAAGGATGTCATTTAATGAATAAAAGGCCTTTCTAACAGTTAGCTATCCATAAGCCTGACTTTTCTCGACACTCGTCAGGAGTCATAACTACTACATGGGTATGAGTATATGATACTTCAACACTTCATTTAGAGCCAAATACACGTGGATCTTTCATAAAAGTAACGAGGCCTGGATATGCAGCCGTATTGAATATTGCTTACAGTTCCATTTTGGTATGTCCCAAACTCCCAATACAATTGACCAACTTCTATACTTAGAAAGTTCAAAAGGTGATATGGCCAAATACATGTGGTTTACATTTTCAACGGGCCTAAATACTCATTATTCACTGGTATTCTAATACAATCAGATAAACCAAAATTACTCGCTAAACTCTCTATACATTGTGTAGTCTGTAGAGTGCTCAAGCATTTTATGAAGCAATTATCATTTTTAGTCATGAACCAACCTCTATATGTTTTTAACACATTGGCATATCAAACAATTAGTCTACAGAATAGTCAACATAATAAAAACGCACCGTCTCTTATGGTGGTAGGACCATCGGCATAAAGGGCGACAACAGCCAAAGTCATTGCAACATCAGGCATTTTGTTCATGTTGACGTCAACAGAACGCAAGTGTTTTCTTCCAGATGAGTCCCTCGGTGGTCCTGTGACTGTGACGCTGTTCTCTGTCCAGCTGACTTTGCACCCCATCATTTCAAGAACCTCTGCAAACATTACATCACCCTGTGGAAAATAGAAAAAAATGCAGGAGTTTAAATTTTAGATTCAAAAAAAGTTGATCGGGGGTGAGAATCTTTTTGCTACCTGGAGCATCAAGATGGCATGCATAAGACTTAACAAAACTAACATGACCGAAATTGACCAAACCCAAACCCAAACCCAAAAAGAACACAAAGAGATCGGCATGACAATTCTCAACCTAAAATGACTAAATCAACACAAAAAGTTCATTAGCCATGACCTGAAAGTGACTCTATCTGGAAAACAGTGACCCTGAAATGACCTAAACCTTAAACCTAGATTGACTCATACCCAAAATGGCCCAACCCTAATTAGCTGCTTGCCAGGTCTAATTGCTTATGCCTGAGTCTTAGGTAGAGGGCGGCTAATCAATGAATGAGCTTGAAACAAGTTGACATATGATCATACCTGTAAACTGCTTGTACCACAGCCCTCAACTGTGACAGTCCCACCAGTAACTGCAGCCCCTGCCAAGAAGTAACTAGCACTTGAAGCATCCCCCTCGACATACGCGTTACCAGGAGATCTGATAAATTAAGAATGATTTTCGTATTAGCTTCAAAAAGAAAAGAAAATTACGACCAGATATGGCGAAAAAATATTTATCATTTGACAATGTTCAACAATGGAAGTCAAATGGACTGAATGGAGCCTGTCAACATGGAATGAAGGGAGTAAAGAAGACTCACTTGTACTTTTGGTTGCCTCGGATCACGAACCTGTCCCAACTGTCTGTATGTTCTACAGAGACTCCAAAACGTTCCATTAACTTTATTGTCATCTCTACATATGGAACAGAAATCAATTTATCGATGATTTCAACTTCCACATCTCCGAGGCCTAGAGGAGTAGCCATGAGCAAAGCAGTCAAATATTGACTACTAACTGATCCAGAGAGCTTTACCTGCACATATGATGTATAAAAGGACATAAATAAATAAGAAGTTTCGAGATTCTAGTTCTCACAAATTAGATAATTGTATCACCTATAGCTAGACCAAAGTACCCCTTTGACTTTGGTAATCAACTTTGACCGCTACTTCTCACAATTAACAAACGACTTTTTTTATAAAATAATATGAAAACTGTTGGTTCTGACAAACCAAACACGCCCGAATTTAGTATTGTTCTCTACATATATTTGGAGTGAAAGAGAAATTAATAGTTAAAGTTGACCATCAAAGTCAAAACTCAAAACGAGATAAAATAAACGGGACGGATGTAGTATAAGATAATCAGTCATGAAGATCAAATATCCAAATACCATTACTGATTTAGCATGTATGCAGTAACATCTTTTTCCCTATCATCATAAGCAAAGCATACCACAGTTTATCAGGAATTTGGGGTCCGCGAATGGAACTTACCTTGCCCCCAGGAAGACCCCCTTTAGCATTTACACGAACAGGAGGACAATTTGTACCAAGAAAACAATCAACATCAGCACCCAGTTGCTTGAGTCCTGCTACGAGATCCCCAATTGGTCGCTCCCTCATTCTTGGTACTCCATCAAGTACATAGCTGAAACAAACCAACATAAACAATAATAAACCTTCACCCTTTGCTAGGATACAAAAATGAAGAGATAGGGAGGGAGAAAGTTTTCCCCAATTTTGTTACCCAAACAATGGGAATTGTCTCCCTCCAAATCCCTCGCCTCCCTTTCCCTCCAAATCCCCCTATCCCAAACAAAGCCTTAGTTCCAACAGAATTTGACTTAACAATTTCCGAGTACATTAACGATTATGGAATGTAGCCAACAATGAAAAAGTAAAGGAAGTATCAGAATCACAATGAATCTAAGAATCTATTTCTCTCAAATAGGCGTTATGATCATAAGATTTCGGGATAACATGATTATACAGACCTAGCTTCCCCTCCAGCAACAGTAACAGCAGCTGTCAAAGGTCGCATAGCTGTTCCTGCATTGCCAAGGAAAAGTTCAATCTCTCTCTTTGAATCTTTACCAACAGGGAATGCACCGGCACAGCCTTCCACAATTGCCCTTTTTGTTCCACTATCATCCTCCACTTTTAATCCAAGGGTCCTCAAAGCATCAAGCATGTAACGGATATCATCACTGTATAGCAAGTTGTCAAGAATGGTTGTCCCCTGAGGCATGATCGAGTTAAAACGTCAGAAAGTAGAAGGGAAAGGAGATAAAGTTAGGAGGGAAAAATAAGAAAAGGACAAACTAGACCGTGACCAAACATAAGTACAGTTACTGAAGAGAAGTATAACAAAGCATGGCATCGACTATTTGACATCAAGTCATTCTCGTTCCCACCACACATTAGTCCTTTGGAAAGTGATAAGAGTACATCCTCTCATTTGTCAAATGCAGAAGATTTTTAGCATTGGTCCTTTACTTTTGCTCTAATTAAAAAAGTTAGCTATGGGGATTGATGCTTCGTATACTCCAATGACCAGAGCAGAACAACCCGAAGAATGAACTGACATAGTGGCCCGGAAATGACCTTTCCTAAATGGCCTGAATTGACTAATACCAATATGAAATTATACCTATTTTTTCTCCATAACAAATGCCAACCTTAATAAAGGTGACCAAAAGTTTCCCAACTCAAATCCGAATAACCCAATGTAAGGATTTGTAACAACTCAACCTGAACAGACATACCTGAATTGACACAATTTACACACTAGAAATAGACCTAAAGTCGAAGCGACTCGCCCTATACAAGGCGAACCATGTGAACTGACCCAATCCAAAGATCCGAACTGACACAAGCCGAAAGGTCTCGTCTTGACTAATGAATAAGGCTTGCACAAAAGGGTATGTGAGGATGAGTTTGACAGGCCAGTGCTGCTGCCGAACATAAACCTTTGTACTATTCATCATAATCATCAAGAGTGCATGCAGTGCTTCATATGCAGGCATGCAGCCAATGAGCTAAACGCAGCATGAAATGGCAAACACACTAACCCATGGGTTACTTTTCCATTGGACTAAATATCACACGGTAAACTCTGAGGCTTCTGGAGATAGCGCCACAGACTTGCCACTACCCTCATCTCATATCTCCTAAGCATGAATTTTCTGAATGGACCATTAAACGGGGAATATGTTCAACTCCCAAAAGGACTCCGGAAACTCAGAAAGTATTTAACTAGAAGGAGAAGCAGGAGATCCTTAATGCGTGGAAAAGAACGTGGTGAGACTGTCTTTTCGCACCCTCTAAGAGTACTGTGATCACTCAAACCCATTCCAAAAGAGGGCAAAGCTAAAAAATTAAAAAGAAAGTGAAAAGAAAAGATCAGTCTATCTTCTAATCTCTCTTTAGCATGATCCATAGATAGAGCAAGTAGGGAATTATATCTTATAAATACAAACTACCTAAAGTATGTGGATGACAACAATTCATTTCTAATACCAATCAGTCGTCCCTTTTCGATGTCTCTATCTTCAATTTAAGGCACGGCCAAGCTCAAGTTGTTTCAGTCAGCTAAAACCCGAAAATAAGGTATTAACTGGACAAAATCCTTTAGTTGCCAAGGTACACAATGAATTAAAAATACTGATATACATACTGCTTTTGCTAAATTCAAAACGGTACAGCCAAGGTACACAATTCGACATATAATTAGGCAAGCTGGGGAATTCCATCACAACAACAAACCCATTCGATCTCGAATCTCGATCATCTTCTCTAATCTACCCTGACATTATTTCACCAATAGATACCATGTTTTTTAAATCAAGAAAAAGTTGAATTTTTCCATAAATGTACAGTCTAAAAGCTAAAAATCTTCCAAAAACACATTCAAATTTAAATAACAAACAAAAACCCAACTATATTAACCCAACATTACATCATATAATCATCAAAATTAAGGATATTTACCTCAGAAAGGGCAGCAAGAAGAAGAATTCTATTGGATAAAGACTTAGAACCAGGCAAATTGATAGTACCAGAGATTTCTTTAATAGGCTGCAACACAATTTCAGGAACAACTGAAGGTTTCTCAGCTGAAACAGCAGCAAGTGAGGCTCTAACTTTGAAAACTGATGAATACCCACCAACCAAATCACAGTTTAAAGACTGAAATTTTTGCAAAGATCTGAACTTTGATCCAAAATTGAGAGTTTTGATTGATTTGGGAATGTGGGTTTTGGGTAAATTGGGAAATATTTGTCTTGATTGGACTCCATTGTTGATGGTTGTAGCTTGAGCCATATCCTTGTCTTGATTGAGTTTTTAAGTGTTTGTGTTTATCAAAAGAGAAATGGTATTGATGAGGGAATTTGAAGGAGTTAAGAATGGAGAATGGAAGAAAAGGAGGATTAATGGATGATGAAGAGAGGGCTTGGGTTTGACTTGACTCTTACCTACCCAAGTTTTGGTGAAGAGAAAAATGGTGGTTGGAAAATGTTTTTTTTAAGCTAAAGAATTTATCCCTTTTTTTTCCTTTAGTAAATTATTAGGGTGCTCACCTAAAAATCGCAAAAATCATTATACGGATCCGATAAGGTTTAATTGTATATACGGTTTTTGGGTACCCGGAAAAACCGTGTATACGAAATCCGTTTATACGGATACGGTTTGGTAACAAATACCTAATTAAACATTGTAATTATTCAAGAGTTAATAATTACCTATAACATGACCGTCTCTGGTGAGGGCTAATTATTGTTTATTGAGATAAGTTACTAAAAAAAAATCACAAAAAAAAATTATAAGAGTGGGAGTTGAAAGAGGAATTTTGAATTTTTTAACTTTTTTATACAAAAACTTCAAACCGTGTCAGAAACCGTATTTACCGTTTCGTTTTTGCCCGACCCGGATACAATACGGTTTTATAACAAAAGTATCTTATATACAGATTTTTATACGTATATACGGAAATCCGTATAACTCAAACCGTATACCGTATCATATATTTTTGCTCACCCCTAAACAATACTGAATAATTTTTTGGTCGGTTTTTCTATGAAGTGATTAAGGCTCTATTCTTTCGGTGGATAAGAGTTGAACTGAAATTAATGAAGCTGAATTGAAATGTATGAAGTTGAAGTAAAAAGTTAATTTGTGAATGGATGTGCTGAACCAAACTGAATGAATCTAAACTAAACTAGTACAAATCTCGCGCACATTGCGCGGCATATATAGAGTTTTTATTTTTTAGAGTATTATTCAAATTGATACCTCGTTAATATTTAACATTTCACACCATTATATTTTAATATGGAAAAAATTTGAAAAATGGAAAATTAATCAAATAAAATAGAGTAAAATTATGAAATGTGTATTTTTGTGAAAATACTCTTTTTACCATAAAACTACGGATTCATTTTTTTATTTTCTCCATTTTTTGTCACGAACCTAATAGTAAGTATGTGTCAAGTTATTTTCTAAATAATAATAATTGCATTATGACTAATTTAGCAACTTATGGTTTATAGTTTAAGGGTTAATACCAATTTTATTTTACTATAATGAAAAAATCATAATTTTAATTTAATTAAAAAATTAGAGTATAATAATTGGAAGATTATATTTTAAGGAAAATATTATATTGTTTATTAAAGAAAGTTTCCTTATTGAGCAAAATGCATTTTGGAGGGAAAACTAAGAGAATTTTTACTCTCTTTAGTAGTAAAGAGCATTGAATGGAGTTGATTTGAACTGAAATGAATTGAAACTAAGTCAAAAAGAAGACGGCTAAGTGTTTAAGAAATGTGCTTCATTCTCCTTAGTAATGATCGAACCTCCTAAGTTATGTTTAGATACATTTCGTTTGTCCTCTTTATTTCCTTCTATTTATTTTCCCTCGATAACTCACAAATTTTTGTCTAGCAATTTAGCTTGACTAATAACAATTTGATGAGAGCAGGAATGAATAATATTATAATATAATTATGTGGTATGAAATGGAATATAAAAGAGAGACGCAATAAAGAGAATTTAACTCGAAAAATTTAGGTTTAAATTTAGTTGGAAAAATATTATTAATATATTTCGTCGATGCAAAAAGATGACGGGTGAAAATCGAGACTTAATAATTTCCTATAAAAGACTTAGACTCGTGTCACTAAAACTCTTTTTTGGTCCTTGATGAGAGGTATATACCTAAAATTTAGTTAAATGATCTTTTTTGGTCCTTGGTGAGGAATGTAAACCAAAAATTTAGTTAACTGATGTTTGATTGCTAGGTTCATAAATAAGGCAACTCGCAAATTCTTGTTTCAGACATATTATTTTCGTCTGAGACAATAAGACGTGGTGTTGTAATCATTTAATGGTTAAATGTAATCACAATGGTCAATTAGTTAGTAACTTATAAGTAATTTTTTTAAAAAATGATCACATTTAACTGAAAAATAGTCTCAAAAAGCAAATGATTAGTCTTATAATAAGTCTCACTTGTGATGGATATATCTGTCACAAGCTACGGGTTAAATATTACCCACGTGGATAGATAAGACAACAATTAAAGTGCATAGAGAATCACAAATGATTTGTCTTATTAAGTCAGGTGAGTTTTACTTAACCCGTCACAAGCTTGTGATGGATATCGGCTGAAACTTGGTCATTTTCACTAACTATGGTTTACACTCTTGTGATAGAGTTGTAAGTTGTAGCAATCAACACACATAAGGAAAAGAATGTGATTTTAACTTTTAAAATACTCCAAATTACTCTATTTCATTTTCTAAGAGGATATGCCAATAGATTCTTCACAATATATTAGTGATTCTTCAAAATACAAGCAAGTAATCAAGTCAAATTCTATTTATATAGTTGGTATTTTGGTAGGTAAAAAAGGACAAGCTTATGCAAATTGAACCTAACATATGAAAGAATTATAATGGGTGGCTTTGGCTCTCATTATCCCTCACCTACCACCTGTTTTTCATGAGTGAAAGAGTCAATTAAACAAACTTAATTGTAGGGCTGCCTCACCAACTCACAACTCACTATAACCTTATTTTCAACACTAGATATAATATAAGAACACGGTATCACATTTTAAGAAGTTCTATTTTTAATGAAAAAATATTTATTTATTACTAAGAAACTAGTACAGATCTAAGAAACTAGTACAGATCCTGCGCCACTACGAAGTATATATAAATTTTTTATTTTTTAGTTTATTATTTAAATTGATACCTTATTAATATTTAATATTTCACTTTATTTTCTTTTGATATAAAAAAAATTGAAATGTAAAATTAATCAAAGAGAATTCATTAAAGTTATGAAATGTGTATTTTTATGTAAATACTTTTTTTACCATAAAATTAAGGATTTTATTTTATAATTTTCTGCATTTTTTAATGAATTTGTTTTGTTACGAACCTAATAGCAAGTATGTGTTAATTTATTTTCTAAAGTAATCATTATTGCATTGCGAAAAATTTAGCAACATATAGTCTATAATTTAATACCAATCTTATTTTACTATAATGAAAAAAATCAAAAATTTATTTTATTATAATGAAAAAATCATAATTTTGAATTTAATTAAAAGATTAGAGTATTATTATATTTATAATAAGATTATATTTTATGAAAAAATAATAGTTTATTAAAAGAAAGTTTTAATTGTTTACCTATTAAGTTGGATACATTTTAGAGGGAAAACTAAGAGAATTTTTATTGTCTTAGTAGTAAGAGGGATTAGTTGTTTTTTCTATATAATGGAACTAGTTTAAAACCCGTACAAACTTTGCACGGACATATATAAATAATATATATAAATAATTATATAAATTTTATGATCAATCTTGTATAAATAAATGGTATAATATTATCATGTACAAATAATTTTATATTATTACATGAGAAATGTTGTGCTTGAAAATCTACTTAAATGAATTGTATGACAAATACAAACGAACAATTATAACAATGTTAAACATTTAATGTCTAACGCAAATGATTCTCTTCAATCACGATGATGTTGTTATATCAAAGTGACGACTCTATTTTTTTTTGCACCATATTGTCCTTCGACCTATCATGCAAATATTAAAAGTAATTATGCTTGTTAGTTTATTTACTAATAATTTTGACTATGTTGAGCTCTTACAAGTTCAGTAAGAGCATCCACAACAACAATATTTTTTTGTTGTTTTTTGTGGGTCCTCAACCGATCCACCTCATTTTCTCATAAAATGATATTTTCCCCAAAAACTTTATACAACAACAATAAGAAAACTTCATATCACTTGAATCAATAAGATAATAAAAGACAATCATTCTCTCATTGTGAGCACCTACAACAACAAAAGACCCCATTCTTAAGTTGATATTTTCATATTCATCCCCCACAACAATAAAAAGTTTTTATCATAAAATAAGTTTTTGTGACGAGTTTCACAAAAAGTTATTTTATGATAAAAACTTTTTGTTATTGTGGGGGGATTATTGTGAAAATACCACCTTTAGATTGAGATCTTTTTGTTGTTGTGGGTGGTCTAAGTACCCATTTTTCTATAAGTTTAGCTCCTATAAGTTCAAATTAGAAAAGTTAAACTTAGAGCTGGCAAAATCAACCCGAACTGAAAAAGCTAACCCGAGACCCGGAATTGACTCGAACTACAGCACCCGAATGAGACCTGAAACCAGAATGGACCTGACTCGACCCGACAATGACCTGATATTTCTTGACTCGTAACAAACTCGGCTTGAAAGGATCCGATCTGAAACCACCTATCCTGAAAGTAACCCGATAAAACACAATTCTAATTGGCCTAGAAAGACTTACAACGCCTTTTTCTCTCTTAATCATAGACCCGAAAATGACTCGCCCCGAAATAATCCGACTCGCTTGACTCCGATAGACCCAACCAACAAACCTGAAACAAACATGTAATCCGACCCAAACCCGAACTAACCCGAAAATATGTCAAATTCGAAATGACTCAACCTGAACCGGCCTGACTGACTCGTTTACCAGGTCTAGTACTTACGCTTTTATAAGTGTTGCTAAACTTCTATAAATTCAGTTCAGAAAAGTTAAACTCTTATAAGTTGAGTTTTGGAAAAGCTAAGCAAACCTAACTCCAAAAGAGCACGACCTTACATCATATTGGTTGACATATTCCAAAATAGGAAAAATACTTCATTTTACAAAGAAAATAATAATCTACGAAGTATCATTTATAATCTACTACTTACCCAACACTTTAACTAATTTTGCTTACTGCCTTTTCAATTTATTTATGATAAAAATAATCCGATATATTTTTTTTCTAACTTGTGCTTATTGTTAAACTATTAAAAAAACTTGTAAAAACGAAAAAAGTATAGTAAGGTCTCGTTTGGTTGCCATGCTGGAATTAATTTCCCATGATTTTAGAAAACACATGAATTGACCAATTCATGTGAATTGCCCAAAACTCGTTTGGTTGATATCCTGGAGTTGAATTAACACAGGAGTTTCCAATTACCTAGGGGAGCTAGGTAATTAAACTCCTCCATTATGGAGGAGTTGAAAATTCATGGGAAAAAGAAAATCCCATGATTTAAGATAACCAAACATTTTCCATTTTTCCAAATCATGGGATTTTCCAATTCACCCATTTTTACGGAGGCAATTAAACGAGGCCTAAGTATTACGTATGTCTTTGAAAAGTTCTACATGTATTTGCCATATTCCTTTTTCCTTCATTATTGTAATACTACGGTTTTCCCTGCCTTTGGTGACTCGACCGAGTAGGCCTTACTCTGTCGAGTAAGTTTGTGTCGTTTTAAGTCAGAGTCTG
>VHZZ01001358.1:52972-70822 GCA_009801015.1 Silene noctiflora | reverse complement strand
ATAAATCAACTTAAATAAACAATTCATTTGAAATACATTTATAAAGACGTAGTTTGACTTGCGTTGACCATCGCTAAAATACGGGGTATTACACAGACTTCTCAACCCCCTAACAAGTGCTCAGGTTACCCTCCCCCACATCCTAGAGATAACTTTGCGGACGACGGGCATGGGGTTTGGAACTAGTGGTACCGTTCAATAATAAGTTAGTAGTGTCCTCTAAGTTAGTTTTTAAAAAACATTGCTTATTTGTATTTAGTTAGTAAGACATTGACGAATTTGACAAACTTTCTATGTAAACAAATTTGTTTTTCCAATCGCGTTCAATTTTTTTTTGTTGGCTAATCTTGATTCCCGCGCTTACGGTCAACATGAAAATGGATTCCGCTTGGCAGTCGACGATTGTATGGGCAAATTGCAGGTTTTGGTTGTGTAGGTTGGTTGGATTTGAAACTTTGAAAGCTATTGTGGCTGGTTGGCATGAAGCAGATGCTGCTGGAAAATAGTTGCATTGTTCCTGACGAAAATTCCGCCAGTAAAGTCAATATTTTGTTGACTTTCCTGACGGAAATTCCGTCAGTAAAGTCAATATTCAGAATTCATGTTACGTGCCCCGTGCCCACATACTGACGAAATTTCCGTTAGAAGAGTCAAGATTTTGATGACTTTCCTGACGGAATTTCCGCCAGGGTCTCATTTTTTCAATTTCTTATGGAGCACCTTCACGTGCCACGTGTCAGGGTTTCTGACGGACATTCCGTCAGTACTTCGGATATACTGACGGAAATTCCGCCAGGAATGCGTTTTTAGTGACGAATCATTGTGACGACCTTTCCTGACGGAATTTCCTTCAGAAAACCTAATTACTGACGGATTTTGGCTGTTTCTAACCGATTTATTCCGTCAGTTTCCCGTGTTTGTTTTTGTAGTGTAAGACGGTTTTACAAACCGTGGTCTCCTTCCCCTGTTTTTGCAAAATCCGGCCACCACAACCACCAAATCGCCGCCTTGGCCCCACTGACACCACCGTTAGGGTCGTCCCAACCACCAGAAACCAACCCCACCATACCCAGGTCCCGTCAAGTCCAAACACGGATTCAAAAGCTAATCGTAAACCCACGACCCCCTTATACAACCTCCCCTTTAACACCCAATTAACCACCCTCCGGCGGTCAACGCCAGGTCTAGGTAAGCTTATGGTGGTCCACGACCAAGCTATGGTCAGAGTCATGGTCAACGGTGGTTCTATGGTGATGCACGACGGTCAACTACACGGCTAAGACGAATAAAACAATAAATTATAAGACGGTCTTACCTCGTATACGAATATCGATTAGGGTAGATTGCTAGGTCTAAAATTCCTCTTCCCCACTTCTAAATTTTCAGATTTGTGAAGTCTTATTAGGTTAGGTTTTCTTTCCCTTTTTTATAAACTAGGTCAAATAAGATCGTATTATTTAATTATAAAACCCGTATGCAACTTATTATATTATATTATTAAATACCGACTCCTTTAACTTATACGAAGTCCAAAGCTAGTCGGCCCAACATCATAAATTCCCAATCCCTTATTATATTATCTCGTCTTATTTGTAAACATTTTTTATTATTATTATTAATTTAATTATTTAAGATATGTAAATTATTCATATAATTCACATTAAACTACGGGGTATTACACACACCTTTTAGTCTCTCATGATGTTTGGGATCGAAGATAATTTTTGTAACCGTTGATTTGCAACATGGCAATGGAGGTTATGGAAGACGGTAAGGAGGCCGCCTGCATCACTCAACTCCGTATTATGTTGTTTGTAACCGTCCGTAGGTTTGTAATAAGTAAAACTTATGTTTATTACTTGAAAATTTGTTTGAGGATATGTCATCTTAGAACACACTTTTTAGTCTCTCATGATGTCAGGATCGAAGATAATGTTTGTTTTGTGAGCACCTTATTATAAAGTGGCATTATTATCTATTTTAAATGTGCGCATTCTTAACAATTTTAACTATGTCGCCATAAAATCCTACTAATGTTACATTTTTTGTCGTATATGTGACCGCTTAAGTTATAAAAAACTTGTTTGAAAGTGTATATAATGTTGTAATTAGAAGTAAACAATTTCAGTTTAAATTGTAACATAACGGTTTTTTTTAACAAACTAGAGTAATATGATGCCACTTAACTAATAAAATACAACTAAGTACATACAAAGATTCATTTTATTTCAAATGTTACCTTAGGAGAGAATAATGTTATCAATTGAATACAATTGGTATGTGAGCATAAAGAGAGTACAATGTAACCATTTAACAAAAACAGCCTCGTTAAGGTATCGCTGCGATCAAGCAACCAATCAATCATCGTATGAATGAGCGCCGATGACTTTAGCTCCAAAGCGCCTCCCCCCCCCCCCCCCCCCCCCCCCCCCCCCCCCCCCCCCCCCCCCCCCCCCCCCCCCCCCCCCCAAAAAAAAAAAAAAAAAAAAAAAATCTAATCTTTCAATAACTTTCATAGCAAATGCAATGCCATCATCATCACCACATTTTTCTTCCAAGATTCTCACTATCTCTGCACAACCATCTTCATCCTCCTAAAGCCAAACGCAGAATTTTCACCATGTCATTCTCTTCATCATCAACACCACAGTCAGATGATGAACAACAGCAAACATCAAAAATCAACCAAGTTTTACAATACCATAAACAAACAAAGCACAATTTCACTCAATATGCAAGAAGTTCGGGTCGTCTAGATTGGGCCAATCAACCCGACCCATTTAGAAGGTACATCTCTTCTCCATTGATTAATCTTCAACATTTTCCAATTACTGATGAAGAACAAGAAAAAAAATCGAATCTTTCATACTTTTCTGTGTTTAATTCACTTCCTGCTGCAAAACCCATGTCTTTTTCATCAATTTCTCAGTTTTTGTATGATTCTTTAGCTTTATCTGCTTGGAAAACTACTGGGTTTTCAACTTGGTCTCTTAGGGTTAACCCTAGCAGTGGGAATTTACATCCTACTGAAGCTTATATCATTGCTCCTGCAATTGGCTCGTTGTCGAAATTTGATTTTGTTGCACATTATGCACCTAAAGAACATGGGTTGGAAATTAGGGCTGAAATTAGAGATGGGTTTTTTAGGGATTGTTGTAAGTTTGGTTTGCCTGATGATTGTTTTTTTGTCGGGTTTTCTTCGATTTTTTGGAGGGAAGCTTGGAAGTATGGAGAGAGAGCTTTTAGGTATTGTAATCATGATGTGGGGCATGCTATTGCTTCTGTTGCTATGGCAGCTGCTGAGTTGGGGTGGGATGTTAAGTTGCTTGATGGGTTAGGGGGTAGTGAGTTGGAGAAGTTAATGGGGGTTGGGGATATTGGTAAATTTTCGGTGCCAAGTCGCCCTGTGAAGGGGGAGTTTCCTGAGATTGAGTTTGAGCATCCTGATTGTCTGTTAGCTGTTTTTCCTTGTGGTGAAGGAGAGGGTCGTAGCGTTGATTATGCAAAGTTGAGTGAGGCTGCGAAGGAGTTTTCGAGATTGGAGTGGAAAGGGAAGGCTGATATGCTAAGTAAGGAGCATATTGTTTGGGATGTGATCTATAGGACGTCAGAGGTAGTGAAGAAGCCGTTGTCAGTGGGGGAGTGTTCGAGGATTGATCCATTTCAGAGCAGTGGAGTGTGTAGTGAGAGTTCATATAAGGAGTTGACGGTTAGGGAGGTGATTAGGAAGAGGAGGAGTGCAGTGGATATGGATGGTGTGACTGAAATTCATAGAGATACATTTTACCAAATTTTGTTGCATTGCCTCCCGTCTGGGTCGAGGAGTGGACTGAAGCAGGGGAAACCATTGGCATTGCCATTTAGAGCTCTTTCTTGGGATAGTGAGGTGCATGCTGCATTGTTTGTTCATAGGGTTTCGGGTTTGCGAAAAGGTTTGTATTTCTTGGTGAGGAATGAGGATCATTTTGAAGATCTTAGGAAAGTTATGAAGCAGGAATTCACCTGGAACAAGCCCGACGGTTGTCCTGATGATCTTCCGTTATATGAGCTTGCTCTTGGTGATTGTAGGGAGCTCTCAAAGAGACTGTCATGCCATCAGGTAATATTGCAGTTGCCCAATTGAGAGATTTCATAATCTCATGTTTATACATGTATGAAAGAGTAATTATGATCCCTTGAAGCACTGACAGCGATCGTGAGTTTACGGCGATACTAACGTTTTGAACTTTGAATGCCTTCTTAACTTTTATACTGATTTTGCTCATATATCTCGACAGTTGTCAAGAAGGTTTGTACTATTGTAGTCCCTATACCAATATGAATGGACGGTAGAGTATCAGATTTTATATCTAGACTCTAGAGCATATGAAAAGGAAAAAAAATCCCAAGATTTATTTTCAATAAATGATAATAGTGAAATATGGAATTGGGCATCATATGGTACTAAATGATTTATCTTTCTGCAGAAATTGGGAAATTAAAGTTTTGTAGTTTTTTTGCAAGTGAATGGAATGAGAACACCATAAAAGGACGGGAGGGAGGGTGTAGATTTTGATTTAAAATGAGAGCCGACAAATTCACTAGAAGTCTGAGGTGGTTTCACTTGTATGAGACGATCTCACATGTTAGACCATCCCAAATTCTTACACATTTGTATGCGAGTTGTTAGAAATCTTTCTCAAATGCCTGTCTGAATTCAACGCAGGATATTGCTAGTGATGGCTGTTTCAGCCTGGGCATGATAGCACATTTCGAGCCTTCATTGAGGGAAAAGGGTGCTTGGATGTATCCTCGTCTGTTCTGGGAGACGGGTGTTCTAGGGCAGGTGCTTTACCTGGAGGCTCATGCAGTTGGCATTAGTGCCACAGGAATTGGGTGCTTCTTTGATGATCCAGGTAATATTATCACGTTAATTTTTTTAGCTGCTTTCTTAAAAAAAAACTATCACGAATTGCTTTTCATTAACACTCTTTAGTCTTACATCCTCAATGGAAATGGAAAAACTCTTCGAATTTTGTATTGTTCAATCTGAAGATAATAGGAGCACTGTTAAAAGTAAAAGTGTACGGAATATTAGATTGCTTCAAATGCATACTGAATAGACAATGTAGATAGCTGTGCTTTGTAAATCAATGATTGAAGTGTTGCGCGTTTTAGACTACTTCTACCTGCACCCAACTTATTACTAGACTTGAAAAATGGTTCATTCAGGCTGGATCAATAGGAGCTTGGTTAATTTTGTGTGCACTTTTTGGTCATTTTGGGTATGGATTTAACCGATTCATGTCATTCTGGGTCAGGGGTTGGTCAATTAAGTCGTTTCTGTTGTTGACAATAGGATTTTTGGTTCTAATTAAGTCATTTAGGAACGGTTGTTTCAGATCAATTTAATTCCGGGCTTGGAATTACTCTAGCTTGTTCTTTTCGGCTTTGGGTTAGGTTTGGGTCAGGTCACTTCCAGTCGGTCATTCAGTTCGAAACATTTTTGTTTGGTCTACTTATTCTAGTTTTAAGCTCACTTAAACTTATCATTTAAAGATCTTTTAGGAAGCTTGAAGCAAACTGCTCTTTTGGTAACTTGAAGGTGCTCTTTATTCTTCTTTTCTGAGTAAGCTTAGGCTAGCTTAACCTATACTTAATTAATTTTGAAAAATGCAGAAGACCAAAAACTTCTTATGATCAAAGCTGAAAAAACTCTGATTTACTCTACTATGTGGATTAATGTTGTTGCATTCTTAGTGACAACTGTATGACAAGTCGCCTATATATTACAGTGCATGAGGTGCTTGGTCTGAAGGGATCAGACTATCAAAGTCTATATCATTTCACAGTCGGAGGCCCAGTTCTCGACAAGCGAATAATGAGCTTACCAGCGTATCCCGGTCCAGAAATCGACGCCTAAGGTAAATTAGCTACTAACTAACTTGTGCCGACTTCAGCATATGTCAATATATAATATACGATACTGTCCATAGCTGTATATTTTTAGGTTAATACAAGTGTTGTCACCATATTCATCGTTGTTGCTTGCTGGTGAAAATGGATGCTCCAAGTTTCTGTTATTTTCTTGATGATTGTATCCCGCAAGATTTAGTTGTTTAGGATGAGCTTACTGCTCAGTGCTGACCCAGAAAATTTTATTTCTGGGTTATTGGACTATTGTGTAGACATTGTAATAAAAAAATTTAAAATATTATCTTATTGAGCACAAACGCTAGCAAAATGCACAAACAATATCAATTGTCATATCAATTGTCGGGCCCTATAATGTGCGCCCGTCAATGCCACCAGTATACCAGGATCTGAAATTGATGCATAGTTAGTCACAGTATCCATAGATCAGCAAACTAGATCGAGTAGCTCAATGCTAGGAAACACAAAAATGATGGTATTTAATAGGAATCAAACACTTTAGGGGGTAAACTGTACTAGTGGTCAAGGGCTTTAACTCTGACCAACAACACAAATTCGTTTAACACCATTATAAGCTTGAAACGGATCTAAGCAATTCATATACCCGATTGTAACGAACATTTTGATGCTTGGCATTCCCTTGAGAGGGACTGCCTAGTGCACCAAGATTGCAAACTATGATTAGAAATATGAGTTGAGAGGTTTAGGCCGAGATTATTTTGATGCTTAGCATTCCCTTGAGAGGTTTGTTCATAGAAAAAGGCCGAGTAGTTGTAATTGCAGGACACTAATTTTCAAATAGATTTGCATAATAATTTTTGCATGTAATTTCAAGGTGACAAAACTTTGCTAATGTTTCTAATTACAATGTATTACATAATACTTAAACAACACTTAAAGTTTATGAACACACAATTACATAAAGAGCCAAAAAAAGAGAGAAGATAAGGATTAGTATTGAAGGCATTTATTGGACTAGAGATTGTTCGCTAATCAGCTGTAAATCACAAAGCCTTGGTTTCATGGTCGATTTAGGGCATATGGGTTCCACGAGCGAAACGGTGTCTAAGAACAAACCGATTAACCAAAGCCAAAGCAACACTAGTAACCTTAGAGACGTCGTTCACCTTCATACTAACAAGTGCCTTGATGCTCTTCCCTCGCCTACCACCTGAAAAAGCCTCGGCACAATCATTTTGGTCGGTGAGTGCAGTGCTAGTCCATGTTACAACATTACTCATGTGCCACATAAAGTCATCAACTCCGCCCTCTGTATTAAACTTTTGTAACTCAAATATTGATTGCCTGAGTTGTGTGATGCTATCATCAATTTTTTCCATGCAACTTCCTATGGCTTGGTACTCGGAAGTATGGTGCGACTTCTTAAGTTTACTAGCCAACTTGGTTAAATAGGCTTGAGCAAATCTCGCTCGAGTCAAGCTAACCTTTAATGCTATTTGAGCCAACTCTTCATGACTTAGGTTTGTACTATTGACGTAGCCGGACAATATTTGCCCACATACCTTAGGGTAGCGCGTTGTGCTACACGCGGACATGATGAATGCTCTAGTCCTAGAGCACCGACGACAACTTGCTACTTCTCCGGCCACGAGGAGGATGGTGAGGGAGAGAAGTAGCAAGGTAACATGATATCTCGCCATATTTGTTTTTGTTGTTTGATATTTTTGTGGAGCTATTTTTCTCGATTGAAGATTATTTTAGAGACGATTTATGTGATAGTACTATGGCATGTATGACGAGGTATATATATACATAGATGGCGATATTTCTTAACTATGCGTCAGCTTCAATTTAGGGTCAAATGTTGAATGTCCATGTGCATATATTAAGTGCTTTAATTTGGAGCCTAGCTTTAAGTCAAAGGGTCACCTGAGACCTAGTGTAAGATACGGATCTCTCGAATCAATATTTTATCTATTTTGTTTATGATCGGTGCCACCTGGAGGTATCGAGATCTTTCTAATCAATACTTTTTTATACTCCGTATAATTCTTTATGATAGGGCGCCACCAGGGAGGTGGTACCGATTATCGATACCACCCTCTCATATACGGAGTATTACATATAGAGTCAACTAAAATAATGAGCCCTACATGGGGCACGTGAGACTCCGTGAGAAGGTGGCTCCAAGACTTGATACTACCTGGTAACGCCATCTCATTTTATTATTATTTAGTAATGTAAGAATTACGAAAGAGACCTAGGTTTATAATGCATTATTGAGTAACTATATTTTATGCTTTGAGATGTAAATCTGGGGATGCACACTAGTAACAAATATACTAATTTGATGGATTCGAAAAATGACAGGAAATAGGTGTAATGTTTAAGAAGTCAGGCTTGTTTGTTTGACTTTTATTTGTCAACTAGACTAGAAGTATGGAGTATTTTTTAGTGATACTGATTACTGAGAGGGCTTATTAGGGGACAAGAACCTTACTTAAAGCCGGTTTTGCTTGTTCGATCATCACCATATTCACGCTGTATTGTGATGATCGAGATTCAATATATAGTAGTGAATATGTTACAGTAGTTTGTAAACTTTTACAGAACTGTTTGACAGTGGTATTTGTTTGACGGAGTTCAAAACGTCAGACTTATAAAACGCGCATTTCTGTAACATATAATAATCCGTTAAAACTGTCACAAACAAGTTTTTGCGAGTACTGGAATGCTGTTATTTATGGTAATTGCGATTTTA
Organism: Silene noctiflora; assembly: GCA_009801015.1. Taxonomy (NCBI): domain Eukaryota; kingdom Viridiplantae; phylum Streptophyta; class Magnoliopsida; order Caryophyllales; family Caryophyllaceae; genus Silene; species Silene noctiflora. The sequence goes on along the minus strand of VHZZ01001358.1, from coordinate 62,187 downwards.
TGACAGGGGATTTTGCTTAATTTGAAGAGCCTGTGGTGGTTTAAGCAAACAAACATGTGCATCAGCTTGCAGTAGCAACGAGCTATGCATGTGCAGAGTGCACGTAGTATAAGGATAGAAGTCAATTACATGCATTTTTATTCGATACACAACTACATTCCAGGAAACTGTCCAAAAGATGCCAGCTTCTGATGTTTTGATGGTGTTTTTCAAATGTTTGGCTTCCTTTCTAGGCAACTTCTGATGTAACCTTCCCCATATGTGGCTCTTTCAAAGTACACCTAAGTGCTAACGAAAGATTAGGCGATGAGGTTGGAGAGGACTTTAGTTATGTCGGGAGGGTATGGTCCCTGCTTCCCGACCCTCACTGACATTTAAGTTCATATATATTGATATACATTGGGGTTTGCTAAATACCGCCCCTAGTTTTACTCGTACCGCCCTTAACAAATTACCATATTGCCCTTAAATATTTAATTCACTAACTTTATTATTTTATTATCATACATAATATTCCGTGCTTTTGACTTTGCCCCTCTCTCTCTACAATATATTTCTAACATTATTTTGTATCGATTAATCGAAAATAAGTGACGGTAATTTAAATTAGATATGAATTATCGTATTAATTACCGATGAATTAACAAAAAAATAATATTGAACTAACAAATTAATGAATTATAATGACGATTTAAATTGGGATAAAAATTGATTATTAAGAAGGAAAAACTTTAAGCGGCCATAACTTTGGGCTCGAGTGCTCGTTTTCGACGATTTTTTTTTTCCAAATCGCTTATTTCGACTAGACGAAAAATAAAATAAACTTAAAACGGTTCATTCATGTAGAACACACGAATTGACCTAAGCTGATTCATGTGGTTTACACGAACCGGCCTAGGTCAGTTCTGGTTCGTGTAATCCACATGAACTGGCTTAAGCCAATTCGTGTGATTTACATGAACTGACCTAGGCCGGTTCATGTGATTCAGACGAACCTGCCTAGGCCAGTTCGTGTGTTTCACACGAATGAGCCCACTTTTCATTTTTTTTTACCATTGTGTTTGTCTCGTAAAGTTAAGCGATTTGGGAAAAAAGTTCGTCAAAATCGGACACTCGAGCACAAAGTTATGGCCGTTTGAGATTTTTTCATTTCTAAACGTCATTTTTGTTTTTAATTTAATCGTTTTTGGTTATTAATTATCGTTTAATATACGAAAATCAACGTTACTAAAGTACGTAAAGAAGGAAAAGTGATATGTGGGGTTTTGATTTTTCGAAGCGGTCTTGACTTTGTAAATTTTTTGAAGCGGTTTTTTTTAAATTTTGAAATCGGAATTCGAAAATGTGAAAAAAAACAAAGAAGTAGTGGATCAAGATCTTTACCACCCTTATTGCAAATGGACATTCGAATTTCTTTGTTTTTGAGTTTCTTTGCGGTTTATCGAGATCTTTAGCGTGACTTTTGAAAGATCCAACACGCTAACATGCAACGATTTTATACGGAGGACGCTTTTCCATATGATACTTAAACTTCACCAAATGAAACTCTAACCCGTAAGCAACTTCATTACAATGATCGAATGCTTCATCAAAGGTGTTAAACTTATAATTAAATACGAAATTACCCCTATAATCAACACCGTCTCCCTGAGCATCTTCCGCATTTTCCTAATAAAAAAAAACTAAAATTACTTTAAAAAAAAAAAACACGAACTGGTCTGGGCCAAAACGTGTGAAATACATGAACAGGCCTGGGCTCATTCGTGTAGATCACACGAATTGGCCTGGGGTCATTTGTGTGGTTTGCACGTCTGAGCCTAGGCTGATTCGTGTTGTACACATGTCATTGCATGGGCCGTTACATGAATCTCATCCAAATTCGAATTTTCAAAAAATCGTCTACAATAAAAACATGACAAACTTAAAAAAATGTGACGAAAATTAATAAAATTGATTAATACCTCATTTTCAGCTTTTTTAGTGTAATTATATGAACCCGTATTGTTAAAATCGTTTGCAAAACCACTTTCCCGCTATTTCCGTTAGCAAAACCACTACCTTCACCATTTTCGTAACTATAATACTCATCGTAATGTTGATAATGTTGTTTCCAATTGTTGTTAAAACGATTGCCGTCATCGTTGTACGAACTGCCATTATTGTACGATTCAAATAAATAATCGAAAAAAAGATTACCGTCACTCATTCAAGTTTATTTAGTAAAGTATTGTTAGAATATTTTTTTAAAAGAGAAGGGCAAACTTGGAATGTTGGAAATGAAATTAGGAACGGTATGAGTAAAATAGGGGCGGTGTTTAGCAATTTTGTATACATTTTTGTTTAGTAGTAGTCACCTAGCCCCAGGTTGAATTTCAATATTTTTTAGGGATTTACGCATAAGATTAGGTGGTCAGTTCTTGGGCAGATCTATTTCTTATTTTAAGATTCATCATGGTGAAAAAAGCTCTTACTCATATGGCTGAGTTTGCGGAATAGCGAGTTTGGAACGGGGGTGATGGATTTCATGTCCGTAAACTTTCAAAAATGTATCGTGTACCGCTCAATGTAGAACTTAGCTCGTACCAACTCGACATGAAATATATATTACCGAGTACATTTGTAAAGACTACTTAGTGAACTACCGAAAATGTAAATTTGGTAAATTATGTTCCTACAACAGCCTTAATTTGAAAATGATTTGGAGTCGGCTGACGTGAATCATCCTTTAGAGCCATATCCATGAATCCATTACGTAATTTATGTTGAATTCTTTGAGAAAATTCATGGAAATGAAATCAACAAGCTAAGTGAACAAATGAAATGGAGTTGGAAGTTTATTTGCCGCCACCGTGACCACCACCACATGATTTCCGACAAACGGAGAGGAGAACGATGAGAACAGCAATGCCGCCGATAATACCAACAATGATAGCTATTGTTTTTGCAACATCATCTTCATGCGTTGGATCTATTCACCCACATATAGAAATAATTAAATCAGCTAAATTACAATCATTTACTATCAATATTACTGTACATCATTTTAAAAAATGTTTTTGTTTATATCATATTACGTCGTCGTCTTTTCTGTATATATTTTATTGAGGGTAATGTATCACCTTCTTGAACACTAATTCTCATATAAGACGGTCTTATTCCAACTTAAATAGGTGGGGGTAGACTTAGATAGATAAGCACCTTTGTTGGTTGTTCTTTAGGCTAATGCACTTAACAAGTAGTGGATTTGCATGAAAAGAAGATTATGAGTAGGAATGCTCTAGTCTCAAAAGAAGGGGAATTATTATATTATAAGAAATCATGCACTAACTTACGTTCTTTAAACAAAAAAATTACCTCAATTATTAGAGCTTTCATCAAATAAAGTAATTCAAAAAGTATAAAAAAAAAAACTACCATTTAATCACCAATTCTTGTTTAAAACCGTCTCAACTTAAGAATGCGTTTACACCTGGTTAAAATAGAGGTGAAAATAAAAAAAGATTGTGAGAAATCTGAATTAAGACGGTTTTAAACAAGACCGACTAACTGTAAGAGCAACTTGCAACTTTATAGTGATCATTAAACCTAACTACCAAAGTAATGATGACTATATATAAAAAAGAAGATGATTAGCATTTTATGGTCAAGCTCAATGGAATATAATAAGTAGGGAGGAAATAAAGTGTAAGACGATGATAAGACAAACAATGATGCACAAACTTAGAAGGGCGATGGAGAGGGGCCGAGTGTCTTCTATTTAAACAAACTTAAGGATATATTCTTGATGCCTTTAACTTTGTGGAATTGTGGCAGTAAATTCATGGCATCAAATATCGACAGTGATATACTTGTAGATAAACGATGGATCTTAGTATCTTACATACTACATGTTGTAGGTAAATTGGTGATATCAAAACTCGTTACCAGCTGGATACGTTATTTTTATGTTCGTTATGATTCTAAAAAAAATTAGTTAGAAGACTCGTAAGCAATTTATTCACAATGTGCTATGGCATCATAATATTTTTTTATTTTATTTTTTATTTTTATTTTTTAAGTAAGCCATGGCATCGTAACTATTGTCAATTCAAATTTTGAATATTACCGCAGTCACTTTTTAAAACGATATAGCTAATCCAATTTTGAAATAAGGAAAAAACTTCCTGCTAACTTTATCATCATCATTTTTTTTTTCTCTTGAAAAAGTGGGAATAATAATATAGGAATAATTATCCCCTATTGGTTGAAGATTTTTATTCTAGAGACAACTTAACACGTAAGTTGCGCCCATTTCACTGAAAAATACTTATTCAGTCGTCAAAATTTTATAATTTATTTTTTAAAAATGTCCATTGTATGAATAATTTCTCGAATTTGAGGTTGATTCGAATCAATCTATCATTAATTTCTTTATTTCAATAATATGTTATTTACACTACGTTTTTACTTAATTTATTACTAATCTACCCTCGTGATTTATGATTGTCATATTACGGGAACCTATGGAATAGCATGCAACATGCAAGCTACGAGTACTACGTATCACATATTTTAAGATAACTAAAATGGAGTCCATCGACTATATATTTACTGGAACATAGGAAGTATATGTTGACGATCTTTAGACTAAGTTGATTCTAAAAAAATGCACGAATTTTTTCCGGAAAAAAAAAAGTACCTGCAGCTCCAGTAGACAAATCATAGTAACCAGCAGCCCAATATTGAGCATAACATTTAGCCAAAAACACATGAGCAGCAGGAGCTGAACCACAAAGAACCTTCAATTCTTTAACAGCTTCAACTAAACAACTAGAACAATCACTAGGGTTCAAATCACCTAAACACTGTCCAAACCCTTGAACAGACCCGGATTGACTAACTCGAAACCCGACACCACCTTCCAAAGCACCTAAAACATCATCCCTTTTACTGAAAAAATCAGGGTCATTTACACTTGTACTTCTACTACACCTCTTGTACATAATCGTCAAATCCGGTTTGCCTAAGAAGTCGTACCTCTCATACCGAATGTAACACCCCTCTAACTGTAGGGTAGCGCCGTAGGAGTAAGGGCATATGAGTCCAATTTGGGAGACTGCACTTTGTATGCAACTTGTGCAGTCACTTGGTTTAAGGTCACCTCTACATTGGTATAGGCCGTAAATGGTGGAGTCAGTAGGGGTAGAAGTGGAATTCCCTATCGCGAATGTGTCGTAGAGTGTTTGAGAGGAGGAGCTTACTAGGGAAGTAAGGAAGGAGTTTAGGTTGGCTTCATAGGGTGAGGATGGTTGGTATTTTTCTTGTGAGCAACCGGCGTAAATGAAGATATAGGCTTGTGTTACGGTGAGTAGAGCGAGTAGGAGGACGAGGAGGAAGACGGGTAGTGTAAGGAATTTGAAGGTTTTGCAATGGTGGTTGTTTATGGTTTTTAACATTTTTTTTTTTTTTTGGTTTTGGTTTTGGTTTTGGTTTTTTGATGCTTTTGAATGTTTGTTGTTGATGAGTAAAGATGATATGTTGATGGGAGTGGAGGGAATTTATGCCTTTTGGTGGGATTGATTGCTTTTTTTGTTATTCCTTTGGAAGCAAATGGAGGCCCATTTGTCTTTTTATTTGAAGTTGAGTTATTGGATTTAATTCGGATTTGATGAAACCCAAATTTAATTTAGACTATATGTTGATAATGCCTTAAGACAAATCATGTTTGTTGTTATATAATGTGTGTCTCTTAAGTTTAACCATGTAGCAATGAAGATCCAATCGTCAATTTAAGGTTATCAAGAAGATTAAAGATGAAGAATGTCAATAGTGTAAGAGTCATGGTGTTGTAAGATCATTAAACTTGATTTTGTGTCTAAGTGCCAAAAACAATAGTGTAGTCAACTGTGACTTTTTAACTCGTCCTTCAAAGAATACTTCGAAAATATTTTGAACCTTTGTTAAAATGCTTTCATGTTTCTCAAAATGATTTTCAGGAAAAGTATTGATGTCTTTGAAGAAAATTGAGCTTTCAATGTCTTGGAAAAGAAGTTGCTTGGAGAATAAGCCACTTACTATAAATGGGTTGTTTACTTTTACAAAAATGGAAAGGTTTGCGGTTCCCATAAACATTGTCATTTATGTTCATTCTTGTGCAAAAACTTAACCTATTTATGTATGTGCAATTGGCTGGTTTCTTGCATAAGTATAATCGGTTTCTTGAGGAAGAATACTCGGCTTACTTGGACAAGAAAACCGTGTATGCATTGTTACCCAAGCAAGCCTGTTTTTCATTATTTTAATCAGTTACTTGTGTTGTGTGAGATATTTTAAGTGTGTTGTATACTTTACTTTACACTATAAATATCCTACTCATCTCATTTGTTTAAGTGTGCAACAAGAGTTTTAAATCATAAAAAAGACTTAAGCTTTAATCGAGTAAATTGTTTTGCAAAATTGTTTAATTTGTCATTTAACATTCATTGAGTCAACTTTTGCAAACATATTTTCGAGTCTTTTTAAATGTGTTGTGTTGCACTTAGTCATTCAAATCTTGTTCGATGATCTCGTGTTAGTACTTAAACTTTATCTCCTTCGTTCATTAAGTGAACAACATTGAGATAAGTGAAGTCTTGTAACAAAACCGGATAGAACCCAAACCAAGTCTTAGGATAGAGTTATCTTGAGCACGAAGTCTTCGAAGCGAAGTAACTTTTGAGCATGGAGTCTTTCGGCGGAGTAGCTCAAAGCAAAAGTCTTATTGCGGAGTAGCTTTAAACAAGAGTCTTGGAAGCGGAGTAACTTTTGAGCAAATAGAAACCGGACTAGGTTGGGGAGTTGTTTTATTATTCGGGGTCTTAGTTTATATGAGTTTACATTTAAGGTGTTTAATAAAATAGCGTTGGACGTAGGTCGCGGAGTAGTGACCGAACCACTTATAAAAACATCATTTGTCGTGTCTATTTCGTTCTTATTTCCGCTGCCACTCAAACTCACGTGTTTTACTTCAGAATCAACTGTTGAGTACACAGTGACTTTTACTTGCTGAATCGTTGTTGCATACTTCTAACTCAATAGTTCTAAGTATCAACTTCTCCTTTCTTCTAAGTATTGTCCAAAGTCTTGTTGAGTTTTAATTAAGCTTTTATTAAGTTTAAAATTTTTTAAATAGACACCTAATTCACTCCCTCCCCCTCTTAGGTGTTCTCGCCTTTGACTCTTCAATTGGCATCAGAGCCTCGTGCTCGTGATATTGGTTAATCACCAAAGAGTTGAATCCTATAGTCATGAACGGGAAACATACTAAGTATCCTATCTTCAAAGGGGATAACTATTCCTGGTGGAAACACCGTATGGAACACTATGTCAAAAGTTGTGATTACGAAAACTGACTCTGATGGGAAAAGTACCGTAAAAAGTGAGGATGACTATGTCGAGGCCGATTATCGTAAAGTCGAGAAAAATTCTAAAGCCATGTCCATTCTTCAATATGGCATTAGTGAACAAGAAACTAATCGGATCTCCAGATGTACCTCGGCTAAAGAGATTTGGGACACCCTAAGCCTTGCTTATGAGGGAACGTCTCAAGTCAAGAAGCATCAAATTGACCTTCTCATGCAACAATATGAGATGTTCAATATGGTTAAAGACGAGTCAATCCATAGTCTTTCTTCTCATTTTTCTAGTATTGTCAACGAACTCAAGAGTGTAGGTAGAGAGTTAGAATCCAAGGATACAGTTCGAAAGATCCTTTGTAGCCTAAGTGACAAATGGCAACCAAATGTGACGTCTATTGAGGAGCTAAAGATCTGTCCATATTGTCTCTCAATGAACTAATGGGCTCACTCATGGCACATGAGTTAACTCTCATGAAGCGTTCGGGTGAAAGTTCCAAAGCTAGACGACTCGCTCTCAAATCAACCTCAAGTGATGAGGAAAATGATGGAGACGACGAGCAAGCCATGTACTCACGTAATATGGCGGATATGATCAATAGTCACAATCCTAAGAAGTTCAACAATTCTAGCAAAAGGGGTTTTCCAAAGAAAAGAACTTTTTTCCACGGTGGCTTGTTTCAAATGTGGTGAGAAAGGTCACCTTTTCAAAGATTGCCCCAAGTGGAATGAGTTCAAATCTAAAGATAAACGAGATTTTGCAAAGAAAGATTACAAGCATAAAGTCATGTCTGCAATATGGGGTGTATCTGATTCCGATGGGGATGAAAGCCTTGAGGAAGAATTAGATGCAAATGTTTGTATGACTACTCGTCTTGATGACAATGGTCTCAAGTCTTCAAAGAAAGGATGCCTAAAATGCCTTATGGCTCACTTCGACGACTCTGCTGATGATTCCGACATTGAGGTAATTAAGCTCAAGAACATGGTTAGAATCCTCTCTAAAGAAAAGCTTTGTTTGATGTTTGATGACGTACTTGATAAGTGTCTAGCTAAAAATGAGAAACTCGATGCTATGCAAACTCAAATTGAGGACATAGCCGAAGAGAATGTTGGTCTTAAAGAATGTCTAGACGAGATAAGAAAAAGTAACATCATTCCCTCCCTTAAAAAGGAGATCAAGAAATTGAGAAAAGAAAACCTTGCTCTATCTAACATTGTTAGCACGTCTAAATCAATAGTAGCCTTAAAAAGGAGATCAAGAAATTGAGAAAAGAAAACCTTGCTCTATCTAACATTGTTAGCACGTCTAAATCAATAGTAACACAATTGGTACTTGGATAGTGGATGTACACGTTATATGACGGGAACTGAAAACCAATTTCTCTCACTAGAAGCTTACAATGGTGGCACCGTGACGTTTAGTGACAATAAGAAAGGTGAAATAATTCCAATCGGGAAGGTTGGTAAGTTATCGTCACAATGTGTCGACAAAGTGTTGTTTGTCAAAGGTTTGAAGCATAATCTCCTTAACATATCTCAATTGTGTGATAATGGTAATATTGTTGAATTTTGTGCTAGTGAATGTCGTGTCCTAAATGGTGAAACAAGGGAAATTGTTCTAGAAGGAAAACTTGTCAAGGATGTCTACAAAACCGATCTTAATGCATTGCCTAGTCGTACCTTGTCTTGTATGAGTGCTTTAAATAAAAACGACTCATGGCTTTGGCATAAAAGATTAGGTCATGTCACTACAAGAAAAACACGGAAAACTGACGGGTGAAATCCGTCAGAAACGGCTAAAATCCGTCAGAAATCCGCATTACTGACGGATTTTCCGTC
>VHZZ01001357.1:107899-141697 GCA_009801015.1 Silene noctiflora | reverse complement strand
GTTGTTGATGAGGTGGAGGGTAAATGGGTGAATAAAAGTGATAAATGTTGATGTGGCAAAAAGTTGAATGTTTAGTTTGTGTTTTTATTATTATAAATAAATAGATACCATTATTCACTAAATTGGATAATTTGCAAACATCCCATTGTTTATCAGATGTTATAAAATCTTTAACCAAAAGATTAAGATCACGGTTACTATCATTATCCCCCATACTGCTGGTAAGTGGGTCAGAAAAGACTTAATTATCAGACCAAAAGTTAATGTTGCTACCATTACCTACCTGCCATCTTAGGCCTTTTCTAAAAAGAGTCTGAAGACTCATAAGTTTACGCCATTGCCAAGAAGAGACTGAATTAGGCTTATGGTCAAAGAGTGAACAATTTCTCAAATATTTTTTAGTGATCACTTTGACCCATCTACTTTCCTTATCCATAAGAATTTTCCATAAGAGTTTTATTTGAAGAGCTTTATTAGCTGCTCGAGAAGGTTTTATGCAGAGTCCACCAACCGATTTTGGTAAACAAACTTTATGCCATCCAATCAAATTAGGGGATCGCTGGGAAAGATTCTTATTCCATAGAAAGTCTCTATTAATCTTATCTAATCTATTATGGATTGATGAGGGAAGAAGGAAGCTTTGCATTTGAAAAGTTCCCTTTGATGCTAAATTGACATTGAGTAGAACTAGTCTACCTGCTTACGATAATGAATTCGCTTTCCATTTCGATAATTGAGTGCAAGAAGATTGAATAATGCTTTCAAACATATTTTTAGTCACTCCGCTGTCAATTATAGGACATCCTAAGTACTTACCTAAATGAGCTTCCTCGTTCATACGAAGAATTCGCCTAAAGGATTTACGAAGTGGACGATCAATATTTCTAGTGCATTGAAAAGTAGATTTGTCAAAATTTACAAATTGTCCTGATATCGTACAAAAATTATCTAGAATAGACTTGATGGTTTTGGAACTCTGGTTAGAGTCTTTAGCAAAAATGATAGTGTCATCCGCAAAAGTAAGAAATGAAATTTTCTCCACCCCAGAACCAATTCGAATACCAATATCACTAGAACTAAGATCACTGTTTTTCTGTAGTGATCTTGCTAAAATTTCGGCGCACATTATCAAAATATAAGGTGAAAGCGGGTCTCCCTGTCGAATACCTCGAGTGGGTCTAAAGACGTATTATGGTGTTCTATTTACTAACACCGAGAAGGAAGTAGTTTTTATGATCCAGGAAATCCACTTATGATCAAAACCCATTTGTTTAAAAGTCTCTTCAATAAAGTTCCATTCTAGTCGGTCGTATGCTTTCTCCATATCAAGTTTGAGGGTTATCAACTTTAGGAATCAATGCTATGAAAGTATGGTTAATTTCTTTTAGTAATTTACTAGAATGGAAAAATGCTAAAACTGCTTTAGTAACAGAATTTCCTACAATATCCCAATATTTTTGAAAGAACTATCGGGAAATCCATCGGGACCTGGACTTTTATTTGCAACTAAACTAAACACAGTTTGTTTAACCTCTTCCATACTAATATTACTTGTAAGAAATTTGTTATCTTCGTCTGTAATTAATCCATTAATAGACTTAAATAAAAACCTCATTCGTGTTGAAATTACAAAATTGGTTTTTGGAAAACTTAAGTTTAAACTCATCCGATATTTCTTGTTTAATAAGGTCTTTATCAGTAATACAAGCACCATCTTTATTTATAAACTGCTTAATTTCATTTCTACTACGTCTAATCGTGACATAACTTTGAAAAAACTTGTTATTGTTATCTCCAAAATTCGCTTTGTTTATACGAGATTTTTGTTGCCAATAAACACGTTTATAGTCAAGAAGTGCATCACGCTTTTTCAACCATCGCAATTGTGCGTTTTCTAAATCGGTAATATGAGAAGAAAATAGTTGTTGTTGTATACTCCCTCCGATCCACACCAATGGTAACATGGATCCACTTTTTGTGAGGAGAAAAGTGGGTCCATGTTACCATTGGTGTGGATCGGAGGGAGTATTTTCTAACTTTTTTTCAGCAATTGAAAGTTGTCTAAAAATATTTCCAAAAGTAGATTGATTCCATTTCTTAGTCTTTTGTTTTAAAAATTTGTATTTTTGAGAAAGACAAAACATATACAATCCATGAAACTGATATTGCCAACAACTTTTGACCATTTTACTGAAATCAATCCAGAGAGTCCAATTAGGTAATTGGGATGGGAATAAGTGAATAAGTGAATTTGATTTTGATTATGAAACTTCACTGAAATCGGACAATGGTCGGAGTTAGTTAAAGCATGGTGGACAAACTGCAAGTTTGGATATATACCCATCCAATTAGGAGAGGCTAAGCCTAAGGGGTACTCTTGACTTCTTGGACTTAATAAATTTGTTTCCCTAGTTGTAAAACCAAATGGCTGGGTATAAAGTATAAAGATTACATATCCTTAACAAACAGACAACAAGAGCCACACAACAATACAGCATAACATTGAGTCAATATTACTGATAGAAGTAGAGAAATATAAAGCAAAAATGGATCCCATGCAGATGGTAATACCAGTAGTAGGAATCATAGCTGCTGCTGCAGCTACCTTCTATGCTGTTAGTTTCTCCGAAATACGCGAGGTAAATCTGTATACACTTCCATACTTTTTGATAAATGCTTCAGTTTATTTTGCTTAATGGATTTTGAAATAATGAAAATGGCGAGCAGAAAACTTTCAGAAAATTGGATGAAGATGATGCTCAAGACGGATATGGCTTCAAGTCCTCTATGAGCTCCAGAGAACGCCGCGCCCAAAGAAAAGCCGATAAGAGATCTAATAATTGATACTCCAAACATTCCAAACATTCCTGTATGCTTGTTATCTTTCCTGGGTGCTTCTATTGAGTTATCGGCGAGGTAGATAAAATTAATACTCATCAAAATGTGGGGAGCTGTTTTATTGACTGGCATGTTTTTGTGTATTTCCTGTACAATCTTGCTAATCATTGAACGTTGAGCGATGGATACAAGCGGCTTCATAAGAAATTATAGACCATTACAAGTTACATTAGCAATTTGGAAACCATTGATGTTATTCACTTATTCCCATCCCAATTACAAGCTCCTTCCCAGACAAAGAAATAAGAAAAATCGTTTCATTTTCGCCATCATCATTCATAGCTAACATTCTTACTTCTCCTGAGCTTTGAGTTCCTTCACTCTATCCTCAGTGTCCTTGAGCGCTTTCCCGTACTTGATGATTAACTGAAACATGATAAAACGTTAAAGAGTGGGCATGAAACTCTTTATGCAGTTAACTTATCGAAGCATATTGTAGGCTGCAATGATCATCGTCATGTATTAGCCACAGGGGAGGCACAAGCTTAAAACATCGCCCTTTCCCACCAATTGGCGAGATGGGGAACCAATGGGAGGTGAGATGTACGAGTCATGCCCCTGTGCTTAAAAAAGGCAGGGAAGCTGTTTTAGGATGCACAATTGCACATTGCATTGAAAAACTGAATGGGCTGATCACTAGTTCACTACTTTATATACCCTCCCATCAATATCGTCTCCACTTAACTTTGGTAGTCGAAAATTATGTGACAAACCAATATTTTCTCATTTATTACAACTGTACGAAAATCATGAAATTGATGGTCAAAATCGACATTGGTCCATAGAAGTTAAATGGGAATAATAATTTGGGATAGAGGTAGTAATGTACAAAAAGAGCAGAAAGATCCAGCATCATAATCCAGTAAATGCGACTCTTTATAAGCAGTTACTCATGAAAAACTATATAGTCTTGTACCTGACAATCTCACATGTGAGACCAAACTTTTTTCTCATGTACTTCTCATTCAATTATAGGAATCATGGTTGGTCTCACATGTAAGACCATCTCATATATAAGTTTTATGTAATGAAAATATGGGCTACCTCATCAACTTCTTCCTCGGATATTATTAACGGAGGGCATAGCATGATGTTATCACCAGCCACGCGAATTAGCATCCCATGTTTCTCACATTGCGCCCCAAAATATGCACCTATTCCTGTATATTCAAAACTACCAGATTTACATCGACGCGCGACAATATTAATGCAGCAAACCCCTAAGATGTATAACTCCCAACCATGGAAGAAGTTCTAATTTTAAAATTTTAAACGCTTAAGAACCATACAACTAGGGGAGATATTGATTGAAGAAATTCACTGAACTCAAATAAGATTACAAGTGGATTAATTTACCCCATTTAGCAGGAAACGGATCATTTGGAGACTTGTTGTCTGTGAACTCGGTTCCTAAGATCAAGCCTGTTCCCCTTATCTGTACGGTGAAATATTATAACATTGGTCACTGCCACCAAGAACTACTACTAGTACTTAGATATAAATATATGCAACTGAAAGGATTTAATCATTCGAAATTTCAAATACCTCTCCAATGATTGGACTGTCAGCATAAGCTCTGAGTCCATCTTGAAATTTTGGTGCAAGACTTCTTACTCTCTCCACAATATTTCTTTCCCTGGAAAACATGATAATGTCAGCTCTAAGTTCAATAAAAGTATACAAAAAAAATCACATTCATGTGAAGATGGCCACAAAAGTGTAATAGTAAATCCGTCCACTCACTGACATACACGTAAAAGATGTGAGGATCTGACCGTATGGTTGCCTAAAAGAACAGTCTCCTGTTTTATCAATGTGTAAATCAGGATTCTCACACTTGGTCAAATTTTACTTAACTGTGAAAATATCGAGATTATGACAAAGTACGGAATGCAAGGGCCTAACTACTCAGAAGACACCTTCACAACTTGATAATATGATGCACTGACATAGTAACCGGAAATGCTTGATGATATAGTATTGCCTCTTATGTAGTTTCTCGGATGATTCAATCTAGGCAGATAATTTTCTCGGAAGTTGGAACTCATCACACATGTAATTAACAATAACAAAGCACAAACCCTAGCAAAGGTACGTAATATACACAAGGGACTGTCTTTGTGACAGGATGACCATACTTGTAGAGCTTCAATGCTTCCAGTGCAACAGCACATGATACTGGGTGCCCGGAATATGTAAATCCATGAGAAAATGAACCTACAGTCGAACAGTGTGGTCCATTAGGGGTCTCCAGATCCTAGAAAGCATAAAGTAAATGTTCTCTTTCAATTAAACTCAAAAAGTTGGTAATTAAAAACAGGTAACGGCTATTCCCACCTCGCAGTCTATTCCCAGTTTACCAAAACCCCTTCTCTCACTAAGCAGGATTTTTATATATCTTCTGACATTTTTGAGTGAGGAAAGTGGAAATAGTCGTTTCCTTGTGGTAACCGATACTGCATATAGAATAATTAAATGCATACCAAGTTTGTTGCTTTGAGAATGTATAACCTCCGAAATTTCAGGACTTACAAGAACTGCTCCAATGGGCATGTATGCTGAAGATAGAGCCTATAGAAACAGGGCTTAGATCAAGAAGAGCTAACCGTAAGAAAAGCAATTTTTTTAAGACCATCAAGTCTACCTTTGCCACAGAGACAAGGTCCGGTTTAATGTTGTATTTATCACACCCAAACATCTCTCCAAGCCTTCCAAACCCACAAATAACCTACATGATGAAACATCTTTGCATGAACAAGAGAATGTCATGATTAACGAGATACTCCTTCGAGGACATAGGGGTTGTTTTATGCATTTTAATCATAATAAGAAACAATGTTTTCGACAAACTAGCACAACATGATTGACATAAAAATATACCTCATCTGCGATAAAGAGAATGTCATATTTCTTCAAAACAGCTTGAACCTGTACCAAATACAATGACATGACCAACTTTTCTGGATCTAAAATAAAGCGACATAAATACACAGACCACGGACAATTCGACAAAGATAGATGAACATCAAATCAACAGATACCGAGCACTGCTGTCATAACATGAAGAATCCTAATGAACAGGACTATTACAGAGCGTATTGAGCTTCATATACAGTGCTTGACTCACAGGCAACCATCATACAACTTTTATGGCATGCTACAGTGCTACACTAAGCATAATATGAAAACTGAATTGATAACAAAACTGCTTTCAAACACAAAAGTGCAAGGTACAATACAATATTTGGCTTACTGGCGTGCAAGGATACCCATTGCAATCGATTATTCGAATATACAGTTCTATTTCAGTGAGTGATAAATACACTTCTGCAACCAGAAGACGGATAAATTTTAAGTAAGTGTATCCACCCCAAACTTTTCATCTATCTGGTTGGCAATCATTTCAATGTTTATTTTGTGAGAAATATACTTCGTAACAAGACAACAGATCTAACAGTGTCCACCAAAGCAGACCTTCACTTCTACAGTAATACCACATCTTCTGCCCTACACGATAACTGGCCTAACTGTGTCCACTTTGATCAATTTCGAAAAAAAAATTAAGAAACTATGAGGCCCCAGGTATATCATAGATGTTCAAACTTATACCACAGCTGTACCTCACAAATCTCACTTTCGTTTGTTTCCACGGTTCTGATTATTTTTTTTCCAGATTCTTTATCCTCGACGATTGCTGATTACCACTACTTCAAAGCATGAATAAATGCGATAAATTGTTTTCAGCACATAATTCCATCGACTGGGATGTCAAGTTGCTAAAGTATCAGTGCCAAACCTTTTCGAAATACGTTGCAGGGGGAAGCATCACTCCACCTGCTCCCATAACAGGCTCAGCAATAAATGCAGCAATCTGTAATAACAAAACAAACAATAAGCATACAAGAAAACCTTGAGGGTATATTATTCATAATTAACAAATATTTCAGCTTGTCAATTTTCATTACCGTCTCTGGACCTTCTTTGAGGATAAGATCCTCGAGGTTTTTCGCCAACCGAGTAGCAAAATCTTCCTCTGTCTCACCTAAAAATATTGAAAGATTAAACTTGTATCAACAACTGATTATAATATCAAAATGTGAAGAGAGAAACCCTAGGCAAGAAGTCACCAACAACCTGGAAGATGATAACGCCAATAGTGAGGGCAATCAGTGTGTAAAACAAATGGCGCTGGCAGATCAAATTGTTGATGCAGAGCTGGAAGCCTAAGAAAAGTAGAAAACAGATCAGTTAGTTGATCCAACTGTGTTCACGAACAAAACTTATATGCAACCTCGATCTTACCCTGTTAAGCTAGCCGCTATCAGTGTGGAACCATGGTATCTGACAAAGAGCAACAATGGCTAAAGTTAATTTCTCATCAAAATTAGCATTTAAAATTTATAAGCTTCAGGTTAGACATCACGATTTCGATCGAGCAATAAATTTTTTCTTGTTTGGTCTTCCGAGGGCGTTGTTATAATACCAAACTAGCTTCACCTGAAAACAAACAAAAATGAATACTATAAGCTAATAGTATTAACCACCAAATATGACACGTCCAACTGAGCAGTGAAACTGCCATGTACATGTTATGTGGCCAATGACGCATATTCAAAAACAAGTTCAGAATATAATTTAACATGTCCCTGAAATTCAAAGATAGTACCAAAAAAAAAACAGGTATCTGATCCACCCTAAAGCCCTGCTACAGCTCATTCACAATATCGCAGTTAGTAAGACTATATCAGCTGCAGCCCCTTGGCTGGAATGAGCTTTAAAATAATTAGTACATAATACGGATCATACTTCTTGCCATAACTGGACATGGCTTCCATTTTCTTTTTACAAATGGAGCTGTGCGTAGAAAGGTGTCCTTTCAGTTTCTTCCATGAATACTTTACGATGTTCATATGCTTATTTTTGTCTTTAAGGATATGCATTTATGATTTCAAAAGGCACCGCATAAAATCATAACTAACCTGGGTGTCATTGGCTTCTGATCCACTGTTCACGAAGAAAGCTTTGGCCATTTTTCTAGCTGTGAAAGTTTCCAAGAGGTCTCTAGCAAGGTCCTGGGAAATAGATAGGAGCAAAATGAGCAGTATTAACTCCTTGCAAAATTAAATCTATGATGGAAATCCATCTCGTCACGAGAAATAAGGAAACAACTAAAATTTACATTATTTCATTAAGCTGGTTGAGATGAAAAGGATTTTCAACTGTTTAACCAAGTGAGATACTGTGACCCCAATACTATGAACGAGCAAACATACATATGATAGCTCATCTGATAAAATGGGCCTGATAAACCATTACATCAGGAGGGACAACTGGATCTCCAGATAGAGGATACAAACAAATGTGCAAAAGCAAAAGCAGTGCAGCAAAATGAGAAGTTAACCTAAACTAGAATTTCCTACCACGAGCTAGAAGAAACTTTCTTACATCCAATCTGCAATAAAAAACTGGCAAATGGAAATTCAATACAAGAAAGAAGTTCAGATAAATATTTATTGCTCCATGCCCAAATTATTCCTATGTAACCTATCCACATCAGCTTTAACAGCCAGAAGTTTAATTTTAACCTTGTAAACAGCGGTTAGGCAAAATTTTGACCTAAAAACAAATGCCGTGAATCCAACGGAATGGGGGAGTAACACGTCACAGCGCGAATTTAGTTAATGGAGTCTGTACAAGATTTGTTTTCCACTTTTAGTACGGAGTCATGTCTGTCAGCTTTCAGGAGAAGGAGAAATATGTATTGTAGATTTGTATGGTTATTGAAGTCATACTAGATCTCAGCCTAGATTCCTATCGTCATCCAATCCAAAGCCTCCATTCCCTCGCTAAATTATTTCATACGGAATATAACAATTCCTCAATAAACAAAGGCACAGGAATTGTATGAATTTTTATTTTGGTGAAGCAAACATTTATATGGACATGCCAATAAAATAGCTGACCGATGGAATAAATTATTCACGAGACCCGTATTTAACTGAAAGAAGTGTCAAAGATTGATTAACGCAAGTAACGGAGGGAGAGTTGTTAGTGCAAGAAACTCCACAGGTAGGGACTGGAGGTTTACCAGAGACACTTTTGTAGTTCTGTTCCAAAAAGAATGATAGAACGGCAACGTATTCAACTGCTTGATTGCAGCGTCAATAAGTCGGGGTTCATTTCCTCCTGCAAAATTCAGATCAAATGTTGCATGGCTAAAACTTCCAATGTAAGAGCAATGAATCTCTACTAATATCAAGATTATCAGTACCTAAAGCTGTGCACCATAGGCCAGCTAGTGCATCAAGATACTTCTTGCCATTGATATCATATGCATAGGAACCCTAGCAGTAATAAAGCATAGAAGCAGCGATATTAAATATCTCAGTTGGACAAACTATATTTCGTTAACTTCTCAAAATCTGACTGTATGGTCCATACTCCATACAAGTATAAGATTCACATACCTCAGACTTGTCTATCACCAATGGATCGGTATCTGTTGTTTGCCAGCCAGCAGTGAAGGGTGCCAGCATAGAATGCCCTTTGTAACTAAATCACAACAGTTCCAGAAATGAGATTACAGAAGAAGTTCTCCATGAAAAGGTCGATTGTGGATGAAGATTAAAATGAACATCCACGGTTTTTTTAGACAACTGAATGAACATCCACTTAGAATGACTTGAAAAAGTGAATAAAGAACTCTAAGCCTCCAACGAAGAGAAGTCATATATGTAGGACAGTCATACGGACACACATAATCAGATATTGGCAATGGTGACTTTAACATGGAAAATTACAAAGACTTGTCTACCAGTGCGATATACAGTGAATACAGCACAAATCAATTGACACTTAATATGTACGATCATAAATATTACCCTAGCAGCAGAGACCAACATAAGTCCATAAAGACATTCGAAAATTCACAAACAGTGGCTTCATAAATACTGATCATGTCATAGCAGAATGGCAGC
Organism: Silene noctiflora; assembly: GCA_009801015.1. Taxonomy (NCBI): domain Eukaryota; kingdom Viridiplantae; phylum Streptophyta; class Magnoliopsida; order Caryophyllales; family Caryophyllaceae; genus Silene; species Silene noctiflora. Next base: position 131,822 of record VHZZ01001357.1, on the reverse strand, counting down.
CACCTTCCAACTTAATTGATCGGTGAGATAAGAAATCTAGGTTTATTGTAATTTACACATCAATTCCAAGTACCTTTTTTCCACGCTGGACTCTTGTGGCTGTGATGGATTAGTGCTGGTGGTGAAACATTTCATAAGGTCAGAGCTTCGGCCACCAGAAGCAGCTGCATTTCTTGTATACTGCAATTAAATCATCGCAGCAACCAATTGTCATGAAATTTATCACACTTAGCAACCTTGATGGTCTCCCAAAAACAAGATACGGGGTATATGGTATACTCCCTCAGTCTCAATCATTTGCTTTATTTCATCATAATCTACAATCAAAGAATGCGTCTCTTTGGTTCTACAGGAAATGTAAGTGATACTCATAAAATGCATTACAAACAACATCACAACACTTATATTACATACACATTATACTCTCCAAGAAGACAATAATTATTGTGTAAGACTGTCTTACAATGGAGACGGTCCTTTTATACTCCCTCCGTCCTAGTCATTTGGTTACCTATTTTTTTTAGCGTGTCTCATTCATTTATTTACCTTTCTATATTAGAAAAGTTTTTTATGAGTAATTTGATCATAAACATATATTCGGTCCATCTGTCATCCACTAACAGCCACCACAAAAGGTCCCCTTCCCATTTCCTTGGTCATTATACCAAAAGCAAAGGTAAACAAATCCGACAGCAAAAGGACTGTAAAACCGTCTTATTCTATAATCATACAGCAATAACACTTCAAAATCCGACATCATAAAATAAAAACAGAGACGTGACAATCAAATTCATAAGTTGACTAACACTCTATACATTACACTCTCCATTTATACTACAAATTCAAACTATTTTTCACATTATACATCATCGATCAAAATAAATCATACGAAAAACAGTTGAATTTCTAAAAACAATCAAAATACGAAGAAGATGCAAATTAAACATTGAAATCAAACAAACAGAAAAAACACAAAATTAAAAATACGAAATTAAACGAGAAAGAAGAATGATCGTAACCTGGAGTGTTTTGAGAGAAGATTGAATTAAACGTTTCATAATTTGATTTTGCTGCGCTGAAAATGCAGAGAGAGAAAGGAGTGAAGGAAGAAGAATGAAGGAAATTCAAAGTGAAAAAGCTGACGAAATCAACTTTAAGTCTTACTGTCTTAATTATTATTGGTGTTAATTACGCAGATTACGTTTTGAAAATTGATTACCAACTCTGGAAGTACGTACTTTAGCAGCTATAATTAGCAGATTAGCATTTATCAGTCGTCATGGTAATTCTGTACTCGGACATAAATATGCACCGTATTCATTACATCTCACAAACGGTTAATTAGGTTGGGTTCTAATTGGGTCTTCGGGTCAGATTGGATTATTTTGGATTCGGATCAGTTTATTTCAAGATATTGAATAATAGATTATGTACAACAATAAATATTCGGGTTGTTCGGTCGGATCATTCAAGCCGAGTCAGTTTTTCTAAATCCAGTATTCATATATAAGCTTTGTACTCATGGAGTAGAACACATTTTTGTTAGTTTTCCATACACTTCCCTTCTTCCCGTAAATGAATTTAAAAGCTCTATTGTCTTCATCTTAAAATCCAAGTAAATTCACTAAAATTCGCGATCATATAATCTTTACTTGCATATCAAACAAGTAACTATATCAGTAATTCAGTATGTTAATTGAATCTCGTACATAAAACTTGAGTAGTTAGTAATCATCATACACTCTGTAAGACTGTAAAACCCCATTTACGAGACGAAAACAATTATATTTACAAAGCACTGATTTTGACGAATACCCAATTGAGAATGAGAGCAATTGGATCAAAGAACTGATTTTGATGACGAACAGATTGAATTACATCTGGGTTTAGTTTCATTTTAATATCTGAAGACACCATTAAAATGGTCCAGTTACTGTGCTTGCGAAGTTTTGAAATCTATTCAATGGTGTCGGAGAGAGACGATGTTAGTCGAACAATTACATCTGCCTGTAGCTTCTTTTCTCACACGATCACCATCTCCATTCTTAGGTTTTAATTAAAACATGGCAAGCACTTAACAAGAAGTTAAAGCACAAAATAAGTTTTGAGATGCAAATTATAATGTCGAGCCCATTCACACAAAATCTTGGTACGAGCCTGAGTACATGTTACATACTTCAACGCGTTTTAGCAGCCACTAATACATAAAAAGGTCTCCAAATTCGAAAACGTCTAGGGGGAATATCACAGTAAAACTTTTAACATATGAAGGCAAAGTCCGAAGGTGACAATACCACATTGAGAGAACTCAGCAAAAGATAAGCTTATGTTGAAAATTATCTCATTATGGAACTTCATGTGTCCACAGCAAGACTTTACTTTAGGAGTGTCTTAACAATTGATTTCACATTGAGTTTCTTCAAGTCCGTGTAGGACTGTCCACAGCCGACGAACATGACAGGCGCCCCTGATATATAGACCATGGACAATGCTGCTCCGACCTGAAACACCAATATCATGAAATGAATAGCAAGTTACAAGTACCGTCAAACTCCAAGTACAGAACAACAATAACATTAACACAGTATTTTAAAGGCTCTTGCTTATGGCCTTTTGGGAGAACAAAGGGGTTGGATGAAAACATGTTTATGCTATGTGAAAGACGGTTTCTGAATAATCCAGAAACAATATGCACCAAGATTGCATCAACCGAATACAATAAGTATTAATGGTCTACCTTTCTTGATTTCATTATATTTCAGTCACCGAATAGCGAGTCTTTAGAACTACAAAGAAAATGAGTATTGAAAAAACAACCTAGAATACATTGAAATTGTTACAGCAGAAGCTTACCTTGTCATCAATGGTGTCAAACTTGGTAAGAAGGATTCCGTCTATTAACCTTGGGTTTGGCGAGGGAGAAAGATCGGCAAGTTTCTGTCGAAACAAAATAATGCAAGTAATAAGAAACTAGCAACAAGAAACAAGAGCTCAGATCTAACAAATCGCCTACAAGGCCTGCCAACTGATCCACATTCCACAGTATACAAACCTGATTAAATTTTGAAAGTTGATCCACAGCATCATTACCAACAAGAGCTTCACCCACAAAAAGGACAAGATCTGGATTGTTAAGGTAAATAAGCTTTGAAAGTGCACGCATCAATGGTTCATTGTCCTGTAGAAAAGGAATATTTGATAAGCCAGTGTTAAGCTGGATACAGAGTATACATTGAACAGTCAAGCAAACAAAAACAAAAGCATCAAACATCCCAAATTAACTTCAACTGCATAAAGCACGCACCCATAGGACTTGTGTCATACTCCCTCCTTTAAAATGAATTTAAATGAACGTCATACGTTTGATTAGACTATACCTCACATATATAAAACAAATGTGTGGAATTCATTAATGGAGGGAGTAATAAGCACTACAATAGAAAAGGGGTCGAGATAGGACAGAAAAAAACCTGCATACGTCCAGCTGTGTCGACAAGAACAACATCCGAACCATTGCGGCTGGCCTCTTGGATTGCTTCTTTTGCTACAACAGCGGGATCTTTCTCATAACCTTTCTCAAAAATTGGAATCTGTAAATGCCAACATCCCAAAAATATTTTTAGTAATTGAAATTAACGAAAGTCTGACAATTAGAGCTGCTTAAGCTTAACCATCTTACCTGAAGTCTTGACGCATGAGTTCGAAGCTGCTCAACTGCACCAGAGCGAAAAGTGTCACAGGCAGCCATCATGACACTCACTTTGTGTTGTAACAGCCAGTATGCAACCTATTGAAAAACAAAGAATTAGTTTTACATTTCAACTTGAACAAATTTCATACAAATACAGAAGGCCTATGTTTAACTCACTTTTGCGAGATTTGTGGACTTTCCAACTCCATTAACACCAACAAACACGACAACATACGGCTTTCCTTGTTCTTTGGCGGCATGGACATCCCTGAGTATGTCAATAGAGCGTTTAGGAGTGAGAATACGAACTAGGGCATCCTCCATGGCAGCCTGAAATGTACAAGGTAGAATTTAGCATAACTGACAACACACAAATAATTTAGACATATATATTTCAGATTTGAATAATAACCAAAGCAAAAATAACGTGGAAGCGGGAAATACCTGAACAGTAGATGATATCCTAGTAAATGAGGCTAGCTTTTTGCCCTCAAGGCTCACCGCAACTGATTCACATAGTTTCTCAGCAATCTCTTCAGCCTGTAAACACCACAATCCACACACAGATTAGATAAGATACAATTCGCTATTGCTTATTCTATTGCAAACCATGCAATACCAATCGATATTTGTAAACCATAATGCTTAATTTGGCCGATCTTTCAAATACAGACAGTCATCATGTTTTATTCGCTGAGTGGGGTGTATAACATGAAGTTATGAATAAGACTTGAAGTATATTGCAAACAGAACCCATGATAAATAGGTTATAGTAATGGCATCACAAAATGCACTGCATTGCATCCACATGGAGGACAGTTAAGAGAACCTAGAATACCTAGGATAGCTACAGTGCTACACTCTAGGATGAAGGCTGATGCAAGTTTTAGACATGACCAATTCGTATCCATTCATAAAAGACCTAAAAAGAAAGCCTTCACAATTGATAGCCAAACACTCTTCGAAACAACTCCAATGAAAAATTAATTCTTATGTAAAACTAGTTGGTTGAGCAAAAAAGCCTAACCATCCTGATCAAGTAGAACAGCTGAATATTTAGATCAATGTCATTCCAAGGCAGAAGTTGACTCCCGCAAGGAAGACCAAGGGTGAATCTCCACCCAACATAATCAAGTTATAGATAGATACTTCTAAAAAATTCTAACCGAATATGAGTGACATAGAAACTCAATTTGGGTACAAGGAAATACTTGCCCGGCTAAGCTGGTTCTAAGCACATCAGAGTACACCTAGAAACTCAATTTGGGTACAAAGAAATACTTGCCCAGCTAAACTGGTTCTAAGCACGTCAGAGTAAATCTAAAAATGCTGAGTGATTAGCACATAGACAATATAGCCCTCCTAACAGCCAGAAATTAGAAAGTCACCTATTTGATGTTTGGAAGCAAACCGAAACAAATTTTTGCCCTCCATTTTCTAGTTCACTCGCAGCCTATTACACTCTTAACAACTACACCCATCCCAAGCGAGCCCATTGAGGTAACACACTACTTAACAGAAGATAATGTAAAACATAAATGGACTAAAATGCCGTTGTTATGACATCATGAAATTATACTACTATACCAAATTGAGTTCAATCTAATTAATTCAACATTTAGAAATGATGAAAAACAAAAGCACAAATCGTAGTTAGAGATACAAAAACATACCACGTTCTTGGTCATTAGCCTGTCCTTCAAAGCCTTCAAAGCCGGCTCAAGATCAGCCCTCTCAAGATTGGCCTTGCCTACAATACTAAAATACAAAAATCATTATATCACGTTTCTAATCCAACATTACAACTGTAGACATGTGTAAATAAAATGGAATATGATCAGTAACATAGAAGCACACAAAAATGTATCAAGGTTTAGATAAGGACATAAAGTAACTATTAGATAAAGCCATTGATTTCGACAAATGGAAACCCCAGAATTTTGCTGAGGGGTAATAAAGTATAACACATTGTCTATCAATATGTTGAGGAGAATAAAAAAAATTATCATACAAAGCTTGTTCTTCAGAAAATTCAACCTTAATTGTGAAGCATTCTTTGTAAAAGAAATAGTCTGTATGTACATCATATATTCTGATATCGATGAGAAACTATAGTGAAACCATAATAACATCTTTAAGAAACAGGGGTCCATTAGTTTTAATGAACACAAGTAATTTCAAAAAATTACCTAGGGAATATAGAAGAAAGCCACCCCTTAGGTTTCGTCTTCGCCTTGGCACTGTTCCCTGCCTGCTCAGCTTCTTCTTCATCTTCATCATCACTACTGAAGACCTCTTCCTTATCCATCATACTCTCACCCTCATTGACTGGCACAACGTTCACGTGTTTATCTCCGTTTTCAGAGACAGGATCTGTATAATCCAGTTTAGCCTGTGGAGTCACATCACCCCAAACTCTATTTTTCTTGGTAGCCTTTTTATTGGGCTCCACCTTGGAACCCTTAGTAGTAGTAGTAGTAGTAGCAGCAACAGTATCATTCTTCTTTGCACCTTTAGATCGTAAATTTTTCAGCTTATTTACATCAAAAGCTCCATTGTTCGAGCCCTGGTTCTCTTTCCCATTTACACCACCCTTTGATTTTGTTTCCTCTACAAAGCTGCCCCCATTTACATTACCGTTTTCCAACTTAAACCCTTTCCCAGAATCACCATCCCCACCATCATTTTGCAAATCTCCGCCACCAATCCTCTTACCACCTTGATCATACTTCGTCTTCTGAACATTATCTTGTTTCTTACCAATATTTCTTGAACCCGACTTTGACGATTTCTTAACCTCCTCCGCTCTAGCCTCAGCCTCCAACCTAAGCTGCCTATAAACATCGTCAAAGTCACTATAATCCATCCTACAAGGATCATAAACAGCCGAGAACTCACGCTTAACCATAGAAAGCAAATCATCCACATAGAGCAAATGAAAAATCTTCTGATACACAGCCACAAACACAAGACCAAGATCATTGTGAAACGTCCATTTCAACGTGTAATTTGCTCCGGGGACATCATAATTAAACGATGCCAACCCGGATCGCTCCTCCAGCAAACAAGACCTAATCAGAGTATCAATTGGTGATCCTTTAAGAGCATTCCCAAGCTCCCTACATGTCCAGAGGATTAATCCTCCTCTTGTAAAGATCAACAGTTGCTCTAACATCGTACTTCAACTTGATCTAAAACTAGGTTAAACTATGTATATCCCAAATCTACCGATCAATTAATCAAACCAACCCTAATCTAATACAAAACCTGCAAATTAAACGACAATTGAGTAGATGGTTAGAATTAATAGGCAATCAACGCATAAACTAAGCTTAATTACCAAATTTATCAATCAATTAATCAAACCAACCCTAATATGACACAAAACCGACAAACTAAACTACGATTGAGCAGATGGTTAAAATTATAAACAATCACAACAAAAACTGAGCTCGATTCGATCTATACCTAGGTTAAACTATGTATATCTTCCAATCAACTAATCAAACAAACCCTAATCTAACACAAAATCTGCAAAATAAACGATAATTGAGCAGATGATCATACTTTACAAACAATCAAGGCAAAAACTAAGCTCAGATCAATCAGAACCTAGGCTAAACTATGTATATTCCAAATCTATCGATCAATTAATCGAACAAACTCTAATCTAACATAAAAACCTGCAAATTTAGCGACAATTGAGCAGATGATTAAAATTTACAAACAATCAAGGCAAAAACTAAGCTCGGTTCGATCTGAACCTAGGTTTAAACTATATAAAGTCCCAAACATATCAATCAATTAATCAAACTAAACCCTAATCTAATTAAAAACCTGGAAATTAAATGACAATTGCGCAGATCGTTAAAATTAACTAACAATCAAAGCAGAAATTAAGCTTAAATCATAAAAGTTATGAACAGAAAAATCAAAGAGTTGAAGAAGAATAACTTACGATCGAATCAACCGAAAGAGGTGAAAAATAACGCGCCAAAAATATAACGGAAAAAAACAATGAAATGAAGAGAGAGAAAGGATAGACGATCTTACCGAGAAGGTTGACAACTTCGAAGACACTAAGGAAAGTACCTCGACAATAAATCTTTTTCCACTCTTTTTATATTTTAGGTTTTTTCATCTTTGTTTTTTCTATCCTATATCCATACGAATAAGATAATTTACCATACAAATTTCTTATTTAAGACGATAATATTCGTCATAATCTTCTATATATACTTGTTATATTAGTAGAAATAATAAATTACGTTTTGCTATGATGCTTAGTTACTCACACACTAATTTGATGAATAAAAATCTGGTCATATTAAAAAGAAAATCTTAGATTACTTACTTAAATGCCCTTTTTATTAGTCCATCCAAATATAATAATTGGAAAAGGAACTATATTGGTCAGTTACTTAAAGAAATCGTCAAATCAATCGACAGAAACCGCTACTTTATTTTGTAAACAACGGTCAACGGATTGATTTTGGTAGAAGCATATTGCGAAAGCATATTCTGTTTAGCAGATTATACTAGCAGGTTTGACCAAAAAAATGAGACCCTAATACGAATGTATAAGTGTACCAGACGTCGAGATTTGTATTGAATTTTATCAATAAAGCTTATAACAAAACTGGAGGCCCAGTTCCGCCGCCCGTGGTCATCCCCACACGGTAGCTAAATTAAGTGGTACAATCACTGACTAAAGATACGAAAATTATCAACAATATGCCTACCCCTGTGGCTCCCTTTACACAAGAAATACTGTCATCCCTTTGTGCAATGCAATTACCAGAGAACTGCGTTGCATCTTGAATGACAAAAGTGGAATAATGTTTTTCCAACACACGAATGTACTGCACTGTCATACAATAGCTTCAGCCCTTCAGGAATAAGCAGCTTAGCTTGGGACTAATAATCAATAATAATACTCTGAACATCTTAACCTCGGCTGCATATTTCAACAAATCATTCATCAACATCGATTAGCTAAAGACGGAACATCTGTGAATGCCATAACAACCAGAAATTTCAATCAAATCAATAGCCAACCTGCTTCATATGTCCATTCACTGTCATTAGCTTCCAATATAAGAAAGGTTGATGTATTTTGATAAACACAAATCTTCATTGAAGACAGGCATTATCCGTCACAAGCTGAAAACGGATAGTGCCCCTGAACGGTCGTCCCCACACTGTACCTGAAGGCACCAAAACACTTCAAAGTAGTTTATAGTAAGAAGGAGAATAAATTTTAGAGACAGCCCAACATTTTGCCTACGGAATTATGTTCTAGCATGGCTATATCAGTACAAGTTACATCTCCACATTCGGAGGAAAAAAACTGTTTGTTCTATTATAGACATCAAAAGCTCTACAAGAAACAGAAATGTATACTTGAGCTTATCCGTATGAAGAAAGTCTTTCAAGTAATACAAAGGCAGGCTCCCATTGCCATATATACCATGAACACAAGAGTAAAGACGATGGAATGGTCCTCAGAAGCGGTTAGAGGATTCTATCATCCATTTTGTAGCTTAAACCTTTAGTTTCAGCACAGAAGACTGTGCAAAAGCATCTTTCGAGCCATATGATGGTCATAACTCGAATATAGCATACCTCTTTACCCACTACTAACATGTCTGAGCCAGCAGATGTCTTCAAGACTCAGGAATTTATACGCTCAATAGCTGGCCACCAGAAGTACTATATAATCCCGTTATCTTCTTGAAACAATGGAGAAATTTAGCTATAATTAAGTAGGAGAGTAGAAGCAATGGGTCATTTGGAAACATCCTCTTTGAGTTGTTAACATATGGGTAGAAGGTTGTACGTCCGACCCACCGTTACCCAGCCCTTAGCAGCCTAGGAGTTGCAGCCTTGCAGAAGCCCTTGATGGACCAAGGTAATGTTTCTCATATCACATGTCGAAAGACTTCTAACACTTGGATCAATGTATCTTCGTTGATAAACGTTGGCTTGTTCCCATAGGATACAGACCATACAGTAATCAATTTTGCCCAATCAAGCAATTATTCCAGCAAGAACAAACAAGCTTCACTTCGAGCACGGTTTGTCACTCATCTACATCAAGGAGTTGGTCCATTTGTGGACAAGAAAGAATGTTATTACCAGCACCCTCCATGTCAGCAACCAACTTTTCCAGCATTTCATATATAACTTCACAATCTTGGTGATTTCGATCTTTGGACGCAAAGTAGTTTACATTGCCAGAAATCTCTATCCAACTACGACCTACCTCTTTTTTCTCTCGCATGTCTTTTCTAGCTTTGTCAGCCAGTTCCCAATTTCCTTCATCCGAGTATACATTCGACAGTAAGACATGGTACCCACTTTTGCTACTGCTACACTCCATGTTAATTAACTTATTTGCAACAATTTTTGCCAATTCATATTGTTTATGAGTTTTGCAAGCTGATAGAAGTGCTCCCCAAGCTTGAATTGTGGTACTGTCGTCGCCCAAGTTTTCTGCCAACTCAAAGGCCTCCTTTAACCTTCCATCTCTTCCCAACATGTCCACGACACAAGCAAAATGCTCATTCGAAGGCTTAATCCCATATTTACTCTCCATTGCCTCTAAAATTTGAAGACCTTCATCGACTAAACCAGCATAGCTGCAAGCCGATAAGAGTGCAACGAACGTGACAGGATCAGGCTTTAAACCTGAGCTCTGCATTTCATCAAATAAAGACAAGGCTCTGTCTCCCATTCCATGTTGACCAAAACCCATGATCATGCTTGTATATGTAACAACAGTCTTTGTGGGCATCCTAGCAAACACATTCTCACCAGAAGCAAGGGCTCCTAACTTGGAATACATGTCGACTAAAGCAGTGCCCACAAAAACATTCTGGTCAAGAGATTGACGAATAGCAAAACAGTGCAGCTGCTTCCCGAGTGTTACATTACCCATTTGACAGCAGGCTGGGAGCATAGATGCTATTGTAACAGCATTTGGCAATACATTTCTCTCGAACATTTGGCGAAATACAACAAAAGCCTCGTTAACTAGCCCATTTTGCACATAACCAGAAAGTACGGCATTCCATGTTGCTTGATCTCTACTCAGGTTATCACTCGCTTCAAACAATAATTTCGCTTGCTCAATCAAACCAAACTTAAAATACATATCTATTAAATAGCTGTCCATGCCCTCAAACTCAATTTGGTGCCTTATAAGATACGCATGAGTCTGCTTTCCAATGGCCTCATTTCTAAGAGTTGATGCCGCTGAGAATATTGCAGTGATAGTTACTGCATCAACCCTAAACCCCTGCTTTCGCATCTCATAGGCAAGCATCAACCCTTCTTCATACATCCCATTTTGTACAAGAGCAGTAATCACAGTATTCCACGATACAACATCTCTTTTAAGCATCCCATCAAAAACCTTAAAGGCTTCCTGAATACAATTACACCTAGAATACATAACAATTAGAGCATTAATAACAGTGACAGACAAACCAGTCGCACTCTTAATCACAAGAGCATGTAGCTGTTGACCTAGAACCATGTCCTGCAATTGTGAAACACTTGTCAGAGCGGAAATATAACTAACATCGTCAAGTGACATATTTTCCAAAGTAAGAGCATCAACAAAGAGATCAAACGCCTCAACGTAACAATTATTCTGCATATAGCCACCAATCATACTATTCCAAACCTCAATGTTCTTGTTCAAACACCCATCAAATATCTTCCTAGCCAATTCCACACATCCCATCTCGGAAAACATAACTATCGCTGAGCTAACAACGAACAAATCATCAACATACTTGCCACCAAATTTAACAAGCATCCCAAACAAAACACCAGCAATTTCATAATCACGAATCCTCGACACAGCAGGAAACACATTAACAAAACTAACAGCAGTAGGCTTAATCCCCATCCTCATCATCAACCTAAAATGCCAAACCGCCTCGTCAAACCTCTCATTCTTCACCAGCCAAGAAAACATAATATTCCACGCGACAACATCCTTCTTCTTCAACGTCGCAAACACTCTACTAACCAAATCAACCTCGCCAACCCGCCCCAAACAACTAGAATACATATTCAACAAAGAATTATACACAATCCTACTAGCATTCACCTCAGACCTCACAACATGACAATGCACAGCCTTCCCAACCTTTAAAAGCCGGGTTTCGGCACACGCCTTAAGAACAGCCGAATACGTATACGAATCAAACTTAGTCAATGCAGTCCCCCTCATTCGCGCGTAAAACAAAAGCGCATCAAAGGGTACATTATTACAAATAAACCCAATAATTATAGTGTTCCATAATACAGTACTTGGGTTAGGCAATGCGTCGAACAGTTGGAGTGCAATGTGAGGTTTTCCGTCTCTGCATAAGTCGCTCAATCGGGTTCGAATCGAAGGTGTTTTGAGAGACATTGGCGGTTCGTCGAGAGGTGGGTTTGGTAGAGAGAAGTGTTGGGAAGCGTGACGGTGCGGAGACAGTGTGTGGGGCCCAGATGGGGTGGGGAAAGAAAGGGTTGAAGACGCCATGGATGTTGTGTATGAAGAGTGTTTTAGGGAAGTGATGAAGGGGATTGAATTGGGTATTTGAGTGTAAAGTTTCATGGGATTGTGAATTGTGCTGGGTTTGGTTTGTTGTTAGTGTAATTGCAGAATTTTCATGGTGAATTGGTGTAATGATGAAGATGAAGACGATGATGAAGATAGTTTTTGTAAAAAGTGAGTGAGTTCCTATGGAGCATAATTTAAGTTCAAACCCATGATCCACGGGAGAGGATAAGGTGAGAGACCGGTCCAATATAAAATTATCCCATCTCAACATAATTTTAATCGATTGCGACTATCGTTACACAGTTTCATAATTCATAAGTATAATGTGTTATATGATCAGGAATGTTTGTCTCTAAGATGGTGCGGAGGATAAAAGATAGAATGTGTTGGAGATGTGTATTTTATTATGCTACCATGAATATGCGAGTGTGAGATTATATAAAAACTGATCAGTTGAGAAATGAAGTGATTAGGCAAAAGAAAACCCGTTGTTAAGGTTCGGGAGGTAATATTAGTCGTATTTTGAGGCTTTATCAAATACAATTTTAGCTTGACTACCAAAATTAAAGCACAAGAACGAATTTCAAGATTAGAATAAAACGTAGATTTTCTAGACGGATTCCCACTTAGATAAATCAAATACTTTCCAATTTTATTTACCTTACCACTAATAGATATAGATTCTTTTCCACCCCACCAAATGATGCACGACCATTTTATAATAGCACTAAACAAAATAAACAAGATATAGGAGGAGTTCTCAAGAGTCCATTGAAAATTGCAAAGTGGAAATCTTGAAGAATCATACTTATTAATCAATAAGCCAATTGACTAATTGATTCAAACTACAGGCTAAAACAATCATTAAAATTACTACTTGGTGCAACATTAAGACTTGAATTAAGGTTGAATTGAAAATCAACCATTAATGGAGAACTACAAATTCTGGCACTGCAAATAATCAGCAAGAGTGATACGAGAGTTGGGATTGTGATGAATTTGATGATCTTTCTTCTTCTTAAATTGTTTTGATGTCATCTTCAATGCCTTCTTCCATCCCTACATTCATTCAAACCTCATAATTCAATCAACAATGCAACCAAACTTTAACACAATTAATTCAATACACATAAAACCTTCAATTGCACTAGGGTTTTTGTTAAAATTTCCGAATTTTAAACGTTTTTGAGTGAAAATTGTACCAATTATCTTACATCCCGTTAGCTTATTAGTTGAAATTCACTAGGATTTTAGTTGAAACTCGGGTTTTCTCAAGATTTACACTAAGGTTTTAGTTAAATTTCCGAAATTTAAACATTTTTGGATGAAAATTGTACCGATTATCTTATATTGTGTTAGCTTATTATTTGAAATTCACTAGGATTTTAGTTGAAACTCGGATATTCTAAAAATTCACGCGAAACCCATGTCCTAAGAATCGAGTATCTTTAACTTGGTCCTTACTAATCAATCAATCATTGCATACAGACAAAAAATTCATTAAATCAAACCCTTATCCTTGTACAAATAAATTACCTTATTAGCAGAAGGAAGAGATTTTGGAGAAAAATCAGAAACCTTAGACTTATTTTTATCAAATTTCAGCAACTTCTTCTTCTTCAAATTAGCATTCAATTTCGACCCGAATGCGCAAACCTTTCTCTTAACACCAGACAAACAAACCTTCCCAAAAACACTACAACCATCACCATCATCATCATCAAAAGAAATCTTCTTCTTAAAATCAGGAGACTTGTTATTCAAGCAAGACAGTGAATGAACTCTAGGCACCAACGGAGACCAAATAGCACTCTGAGAGTAATCGAACCCGAAAGGGGAATAATCAGGAAACTTTCCCAATAACTCGTTTGACATTGTTGGATTTACATACCGGATTACTATCACTTCCCTTCCTTTTAACAATGATTCCTTACATGATTCTTCCATGATTTTTTTTACCTGTGTTATCTGATTTGATGAGAATTATGTGGATTTTTATTGGGGTTCTGGGGTTTTGTAGCCGTTGAGGAGAAGGGAAGAGGTAACAGTGAGAAACAGAGGAATATATGTGAAAAGTTACCGTTAGAAACACGTTAAAAAAAATGAGAGTTTGATGTAAGGCGGTGAGTTAAGACGTGGCGTACGGTGTTGTTGGTGCAGTGGGCCTTTGTGTTTTGTTTTGTTAATGGACTACATTTATGGCCCGGCCCATTTATTCTTAATTACTCTAGTGTACTAGTGTCTATATGTCTCTTCGGTTTTGAATATCTCCATTATTTGTTTACCCATTTCATTTTAGGGTGTTTCAGTTAATTGTTATATTTCTATTTTAAAAATGTCTTTGATTGATAATTGATCTTCCACACTAAATTTGCTCGACATTCCATCTAATAATTAGTTTTATCCTCCTTCCCTGGTCTTTTTGTCAAAACCATAAGTAAATAAATGCGGGACAGAGGGAATAAATATTTGATCAGTTCCGTTTAATTTTACGTTTTTTTTATATAAATAACAACGATAATTTTAGTACATGTACAAATAAATAGAAAAAGTAACATGTATATGGAAAAAACAACTTTTACATACTCAATAACGAAAATGTATAAAAATGACTAGAAAGTCTAAGGCCTTGTTCTTTTGGACTGAAACGGATCTGATCTGGACTGAACTGAACTGAACTGAACTGAACTTATAGGATCTGAACTGAACTGAACTTATAGGATCTGAACTGAACTGAACTTATAGGATCTGAACTGAACTTATTGGATCTGAACTGAACTGAACTTAAAAGAACTGAACTTAACAGAACTTATAGGATCTGAACTTAAATTATAGGATCCGTTAAATTAATTAATTTAATTTAACTTAATTAATTAACTTTATTAACTTTATTATTATTATTATTATTATTGTTGTTGTTGTTGTTGTTATTGTTATTATTGTAATTATTATTATTATTATTATTGTTTTTTTATTAGGTAAGGAAACCTTGTTATTATTGTTATTATTACTATTGTTATTACTATTGTTATTATTATTGTTGTTGTTGTTGTTTTTAGTATTGTTATTATTACGCAAAATTTTGTTGAGATTAAACAAAATTTTTACAAGAAAGTTAGTGGGCAGCTAAGAGAAAACATTGATAAGAAAATATGGTCTAAAACGCAAGGTAAAATAATAACATTTTTACGCTTTATATAAATTTGGTTGTTCATACATTATACTACGATTACATTACGATAAAAAATAACGAGATGAGTGATAATTTTGTTGTAAAAATATAACGTATATATGTATTGGATAATTAATGTCAAATATTTTTGCATCGATTTGTAAAAATAATACTTTGTATATAAGTTTTCTTAACTGAATTTATACGATCTGAACTAAACTGAACTTATAGAATTTGAACTGAACTGAACTTATAGGATTTGAACTGAACTGAACTTATAGGATCTGAACTGAATTTATAGGATTTGAACTGAACTGAACTGAACTTATAGGATCTGAAGTGARCTTAAGTTAAGTGACTTTAAGTCCAAAAGAACAGGGCCTAAGTAAGGAAAATTTGAATAATTGATGAAGAGTTGAGGACAAAGGGAGTAAACATGAATCAACAAAATTCAAATATTATCTAAATGTCTGAAATTACTACTGTAGTTTCAAACCCGAAGTCTTTCAGTTAAATTTTGAACTTTTTTAAAATTTATGTTATGAAATTACTGGTTCACACCCGTTGAAATTTTTCACCCCCATAACAAAATATCCTAACTTCGCCAGTGACTCTCACTCAAGATAAAGTTCCATCCTCGTTTCGCGAGACCGGCACCACCTTGCCTTAGAATTCTCCCCTCTGGATGGTTAACCGAAAATCTTTAGACCGAACGCACTTGGCATGAATGGCTCTGTATACACATACAACTTGGTGTACTGAGATTAAAATAACATCACAAATTTTTATTTAAGACGGCCATTATCCATCTTAAACTTAAGACGGATGATGGTCTCTCATACAAATGCAAGTGGGAAGCAAGTGGGTGGGTCACTGTCCGTCTTAAGAAACTTAGAACGCAAGCAATAAATTAAAGAAGAAACACACAAAAACATGAATAAACTTTATAGAATAGAAAATGGAGTCTCATACTCTGGTTACAAGCAAGCACATATTCCAATCATCCATTCTAAGGAATTGCCTTAATTATTCTAATCATTTCATACTCTTAACTACTCTTATTAAATATCAAGTGTTAAACTCAATTACAAAATCTTAGTATATATTCTTATGATATTACTCCTTTGCCTTTAATCAAGTTACTCTGAAACATAATTTGGTTCCATGGCTTCAATCAAAACAACATTTCCTTACGGCATTCGCACCTTTCTCGTCGCATTCTTAGCCTTATCGGCTTTCTCTTTTAACCTAACTGGTACGTTATCGTTTGTCTATCTATGGTAATAAGTTACGTCAACAATTTTGATAATGTCAAAACTCGGTTTTATCACATGTTAAACCGGTAAGAATTTACTATCTAAGATATTTAACATCTATAATATGAATAAGATTTGTGAATTGTACGACAAAGTCAGCTGATAGATTATACAACCAGCTGTACTACAACTATTTTAAATGTGTTGAATATAGATGCTCGAAGTCCTTTGGAGATATTCAAGCTTAAGACGAGGATGACACTTTCAGACTACAATACAGAAATCGAGTCATTAGATCTCCCAACAATTGACGCATATGACCCGGAATTATCAACGGTCGACTCACCGCCTCTTAATCAGGATTACTCATCCTTAATTGCACCATCACCTATAATTACCAACCCACCATTAATTTCTCCGTATCCAAGCCCATCATATGGTAATCCTCGGATTTCTGACCCACCCGTATACGGATCCAGCCCAAATAACCAAAACCCAATTGCATCTCCTCGTTATGGGCCAATTAAGCCACTCCCACCAAAGCCCACATTTCGGCCTGTAGGAGCACCAACACATAGCCTGGCCGGTTCGGTTTGGTGTGTTGCTAGGCCCACGATTCCGGACCCATTTCTACAGCAGGCCATGGATTACGCTTGTGGAGCTGGGGCAGATTGTGGACCGGTTAAGCCCAGTGGATCATGCTATGTGCCCAATACTTTGGTGGCCCATGCTTCCTATGCTTTCAATAGTTATTGGCAAAGGACAAAGATTTTGGGTGGTACTTGTGATTTTGGGGGCACTGCTATGCTCATTACTGTGGATCCAAGTAAGAATTCTCAAATTTTTCTAGTGAACTAAAACAAATTCTAGCTTAAGACGGATACGTTTGTTTTAATTTTAGTCGAGTTAAATAAAATAGATAGAATAAAAATAAAATGCATTGATATTAACAAAAAACCTGTCCCCTCTATACTACACTATTTGACATTTTTTATCTTAAAACAAATATGCTTTTTTTTAGAGGAGACCTACTCATGAATTATTAATATGTCAGTATTCAATATAAAATATCGTGTTATTAAAATAAAATTAATATAATCAAATAGTATTCTTGAGCTGCTTTCTTTTTAGGCCACTCTTATACTAAAAGACGGTTTTATAGAGGAGTTGCGGCTTATGAAGTATAATTATCGTTTGCAGGTTATGATAGGTGTCAATTTGTGTATAATAATTGATCACTGGACATGGCAAAATGTGAGTACTATGGCATTAGAGAGATAACCTCATGGATGTATCATCAACTTTGTATAATACGAGTAGTTAAAGTACGTTGTGTATAATTTTGCAATTTAGGATTGTTCGACATTGTATTTGTGTAAATGTGTAATAAAGACGTGATTCATATAATCAATGGGTGTTTAGGTTTAAATTTTATAAAGAAACTAGTTTAATTTGTTGCACAAATTCCTATTTAAGATCGCTCAAATAACTACCACTTTTATAGATACGACAAAAATAAAATGCCTAAATAAACTTGTTTTTTATCTATGCAAATGTCATGTATTTGACTTGTATGTTTTAAACTTTAAAACGGATATACTTATTAAAAATGTGATAAGTTGATTATTAAGTTTTTGGACCACATTGCCACGGCCACACACATTATCGTAGATTATTTACCTAAAATCTTCCAATAAAGCAACTTTCACTAATTATCACTTTTCATAATAAGGACATTAAAATTTTTCGTTATATGAATTTACAATATAATATTGTAAAACCGATTTATAGAAGACTTACTAATAATTATGATACCTTTACTCTTTCCATCCAAACTATTTATTTACGCTTCGATTATAATAACAAAAGATATAAAAAGAGAAATAAATAGTTAAAGAATAAATTTAATGAACATTCAAAGTTTAAAGTATTGTTTTTAATTAAATTATGATAGCTTTTTTTATTAAATCAATTTTTTTACCTTTTTAGACTATTTTGCTTGTGACGTCTCACGACTTCCTTCCCACTTCTTTTTGTCTTATCTAGCCACGTAGAAGATATAGAGTCAACATATTACAATTTAGAAGTTTAAGACATTTGCTTTTGTATTAAACTTCTATCTTGTAAAAGACCACAAGTTTCTGACCGTCATAAAAAAGGCAGGCCGTTGAGTTGTGATTTTGGGGTAGCCCACCCAAATCAAAAAAACCTCTTTTACGTAACGACCAATTTAGATTTACGAATTTGGAAAAAATGAAGAAAAAATTACCATTAAAAATAAAAATCCATTTACACCGTGCATACATTGCCATGCCCCCGACTCAAGTCTTCTCTTGGTAAAGCTTGTGATTTACCAATATTCATAAAAATACAAATTTGTACGAGTTGAATTATTGAGTCTTTACAAATTCTAATTAAAGACGGACATTAATCGTCATAAGTTGAAGATGAATAACTCCCCCTTTCACAATAAACAAGTGACAATATCTATGAAATGCTCAATTTCCCCCACTTATCCTCCCACTTGTCTTATTTAGGGCAGAGCACGGATCGGATATCCGATCCAAAGTGCTAGTTCGAATCGGATATCCATATTAAAAATTCCTGAAGTTAGTTATCCATATCCAATGTTCGGATATCCAAAATAATCAGATCGGATGCGGATATCCATCGGATACCCATATTTTGGAATTTACTTTAATTTAAGTTTGAAATACGATCATATTCACCGTCTTATATGATGATTTTTTTTAATATTCTTAATCCAATGTTCTTCACATAAAATTTAATTAACATTTACATGTTTCTCTAATATTTTASACTTTAATTAAGTTTTTGTATCAGGTAAAACTGTATTTTCACGAAATTATACTAGAATATTATAGTTTCGGATCAGATCGAATATCCAAATATTTTCATTCTAATATCCATATCCAAACCAAAACCAAAAAGTTCGGATCGGATATCCAATACAAACTTAACTTTCGGATCAGATATCCAAAAATTTGAATCAAATACAAATCGGATATCGGATCAGTTTGGATAATCGAATTTTTTGCTCTGCCCCTAGTCTTATTGTGAGAAGGGTACTATCCGTCTTCCGCCGAGGCTTTGTTTGTTTTAGCCCACATTAATTAACAGTTTAACACTGTTCACAAATCTAATTTATTCATACAAGTATCGACACGTGTTCATAATAATAGTACTTAGTACAATATTAATCACATTTATTGAATTTTATCCCCACTCTATCCCTCCACAAAGATACAAATTACAATCTCTCTAGTCGTTCTCTTATAGTACACGATTTTGTTGGCCCCAAAACATCCAAACATAATAATTGTACACAAATTCTCAGATAATTGTAAGCAAATTTATAATTCACGTGTGTATTTAATTGGCGAAATAAAATCAATAGGTTTTTAGATTGATAATGTTATGTCATCTGTTGAGAAAAATTAAAATTATTTTCTTACCAATTAGCAAAAAATACCTGTCGATTTCTAATAATGACCTACTCAGAATAGCGACAAGCCTAGCAACTAATTATTGGTCATTTGCAACCAATTTTGTCCGACATTAAAGCTCTTTTTCGTACTTTCTTCATTTCATTCAATTCTATATATTTGCTTTTTGGGCATTATTTATAAGTGAGCAGAATTTTCGATACAACTTCTAATATATAGTATAAAAGTGTAAGTTTATGTGGCGAATTAGTCTTAATGCCGTTTGGAAAATGTTTGATTACTGAAGTGATACATCAAAATGAAGTTGACTTAGTTAAATTTTATTAGGTATATTTGCTGTTGTGAGGTTGTACTCCATCTGTTTATGTTATTTGTTATTAGATGACAAATGGATCAAAACGAAGGTGGATGTTGTAGAAAGACAATAAGTTAGAGAAAAATTATAGAGGTAATTATACTGGTTTGATTTTATTTAGCCCATGGATAAATTCCTATAATCTTTTAATTTGATTAATCAAAAAATTGCAAATTAGGCCAATTGATCAATTAAAATAAAACAAAAAAGATGAAGAATGTACTCCGAAAGTAATGTGATGGATCCGAATTGCGAAACGAGAAGAAATCGAAGCCGATATTACGTTTTCAAATTGGGTTTAGTATCCGAAAGTAAACTTGAATGATAAGTGCATTGATTTGCACTCGTACTCCCTTCACATTTCCTTCGTTTATTTCAAGTTTAAAAAGATCGTTTGCAATTGAACACATTCAACCTAAGCTCAGTAATTTTATTTCCAAATTCGACTGACTTTTTTTAATAATAGCTTTTTTTAAACCGTCCGTCTTGCTTGCTTGTGACGTCTCACAAGCCTCTCCCCACTTGCCTCTCCCACTTGCAAGTTTGTCTCACGTCACAAATGAGAATTTGTGTTTTTCAAATTCACCCATTTTGTTGAGCTTCATTAATGGAGTTCACAAGGTAGAATTTGTGAATAAAAATGGAGGCTTTCGAATCACGTGCATGGGGGAATGTTTGAGTATTAATTTATTGTTGGAAAGTGATGAATGGAGGGTGTGCTTATTAAATAATATTTTGACTAAAAATCTCTATAAATGATCAAATTTTTGTAATAAGCACACCCTCAAAAATCTCTATTACAAAATATTTGTAATAAGCACACCCTCAATTCCATATTTTGTAATAAGCACACTCTCTATAAATGATCAAATTTTTCCTAAATTTTTTTCTAAAATAAAAAGATAAATAAATAATTTAAACACTGTAAAAATGGAATAGTAAATAAATAACCGAGACAAATGGAGTAATACGTAAGTGTCTTAAGGGAAGCTCAACATTGGAGAACGTGGCATATAGAAGGGTATATGAACATCATTCACGTCCAATCTATATATATATATATACATAAAAAAACTTTTTTCGAGCGATATCATTATGTCTACAATATGATATAATTTTCTATATTATATTCAAGTGATGATGATTATAATTTTTACTTGTATAAAAACTTATACATTTCATTTGGCAAAAAAAAATATCATAAAAAAAATTATGAAAATTATATAATTAGATTTGTGGTAAAAAAATGTTATCATTAGAGTATAAGTTCTATATCATTTGCACATATTTTAATTATGATAAAAAAAACGTACGAATATTAATAGATAGTATAGTATTTGTTCATTATCAAATAGGGTTTGATGTCGAATTAGGTGCGAAAAATATGAAGTACTTCTCAGTATATTATTTGTCCCACATTGACAAATAAAGTAGGTATAATGAATAAACTACGAATAAATAGTTGAATTATCCCACATCAGAAGATTTGTCATAAACTAATTCGTCTCACATTAGAAGATTATCATAAGGGTGGGGTGATTTCATGATTATAAATAAGAGTCATCAATGAAACTTAGTATCAACACAAAATCTTTTGAGTCTTTCAAGTATGATAAAGTGAGGTGAATTGTTCCATATCAGAAGATTATCATAAGGTGGGGTAATCAAAATTATGAAAATAATATAATTATATTTGTGGTAAGAAACTCTATCATTAGAGTATAGATTTCATATAATTTCCACATACTAAAAATTGTGTAATTTTTAGTTAATAAATTTGTCCCACATTGAAAAATAATGTAGTTGTGATGAATATAATACGTATAAATAGTTGAATGGTCCAAAATTAAAAGATTATGGAGTGACCTCATGATCATAAATAAGAGTACGCATCATTGAACTTAGTATCAATCCAAAATCTTTTGAGTCTCTCAAATATTATCTTAGAAAGCTCTTATAATAAGAGTTTATATTAACGGACACATCAGTTACAACAATAACATATAAATATTAAGCCTTACAACCTTTTTTTTCATTAACAAGGTGTTTTATCTTTTATTTTATTTGAAAAAGATATTTTAATCATATGTAAACAAATAATTAGACATAAAATGTAGCATTACAACTGAGTTAATTACTCTGTTGCAACACACGGGTGTCAAACTAGTTACGACTATAAAAGGCAATAGGTCGTGCAATGCCGGCCTGGGTCACGACCCGTCGTGCCTAGCCACAAATTTGGCCCAGGCTAGGCACGGTCAATCATGCTTTCGGGCTGTACCATGCCAGCCCGCTTTTTCCACCTCCCACCGTGGTCCGCCCCTTGGCCAGCTAAAGTTGGGTCTGGCTCGTCCTCCCGTCGTGCCCGGGTATTTTTAATGGTTTTTTAAGTATTTAATTTACCCCAAAAAACGTTGTGTCGGGCCTATCATGCCTCGTGTCGGGACGTTCCTGGGCACGAGTTTTTTTTGGAATTTTGGCGTCGCGGCCCACGTCTTACCCGGTCATGCCGAACAAAGGTCACCTCGTTTTCTTCATCGTGTCGTGTCGTGCTCGTGCCGTCCGCCTTGACCCGGCCCGAAATGCATACTCTAGTTATTACTAGGCATGCCAAGTGTAAGATTTTTTTTTGTAAAACTCTCTTTTTTTCTTTGTCGATGTGGGACAAAATACCCAAGACTGAGAAATGCTAATTATTCCCTACATGAAATTTGACAGATACAAACAAGTTCAACAATATTAAAACAGACAATTAACATAAAATATTACAACAAAATACTCACGGACAACAAAACCCATATGGCTTAATAAGACAGATCATCCGTGATTCCCTATACACTTTAATTGTTGTCTTATCTACTCATGTGGGTAATACTTAACCCGTCACAAAAGAGACATATTGCAATAAAATAACTTCTGTTCTACCAATCATCACTTTTTATTTCAAGGATATCAAGGTTTCTCTATTGGCAATCGATTTAGTAGTTGGCTCGTTGTTTAGCCTAAGACTATTGATCAAAACTAAATTTACTTTAACTCTATCTTTCTCCTGCATTTTGGGATAGCCCACCCAAATAAAAAACCTTTTTTATGTAACAACCAATTTACGATTTACAAACTTGGAAAAAATTACGAAAATAACTCCATTCGTTAAAAATAAAAATTCATTTACACCGTGCATACATTACACATGCTCTCGACACGAGTCTTCTCTTGGTGACGCTTGTGATTTACCACCCTTCATAAAAGAACAAATCTCTTGTGCGCCCTTTTTCCGTGTTTTTTTAAGTTAAATACGATCACATTTTGGTAAATAGTGATCGTTTATTACGATACGATCACATTACAAAGCCAACGGCTCTATCTCACTCAAAGCCAACGGCTATAACAGGCCCTCTAAGGCAATTATCATTTCCGTA
>VHZZ01001356.1:47803-61779 GCA_009801015.1 Silene noctiflora | reverse complement strand
TCCACACCATTTTAGCTCAAGAACTACAAAAGGAAGGAGTCCTTTTGTGGTGCCCATATTATTGTCATCTTATCAATGTGAGGAATATTTCATCTAATTATTCCCTTTTATTTACATGCATGTAGATTAAGACCATCTTATAAAATTAACAAGTAATTGTAGATGACATTAGAATAGTCAGATGAGGGTCTAATCCTAACATGTAGCATCCAACAATACATATAAAACATATAAGCATACAACGATCCTTGACACCCCATAGTGACCGGTTAAAAGTTGTAAAGGCAAAAATGCGGCTTTAAGACATCTCCCAAGCCTTTGCGGTAGATCTAAACAACTCCTACTCGGGTTCATTTTATTTAGACACCCTAAGTTCATTTGTTCATTGGTTTTAGGTTCCAAAATCGTCGTTCTTATACCACTTTGTAACACCTCCATACCCCAAGGTACCTTATCAAAGACTACCTCAAGATGTGAGGATGTTACCATCTACGTTACCCGAGGTAGTGTACATCATATAAACCATAATAAAACATAATTAAGATTAACTTGTTAAAATGATTACAAAACTCCAAAATACAAATACAAATCAAAATCCCAAACTGTGATAAGAATATGAAAACGTGACATGCAGAAGCTAAACTACAAAACGATAGATGATGACTCGACCATGCCAATCCCCACAACAACATCAACAACGATAACTATCACCTGCTAAGCCAACTGCTCACCATCCCCGAATGGATCACCACAGTTTGAAAACATAATGAGGCCAGTCAACTATACAACATTACGATATACAATAAAACATACACATCCAACGTAACTGTAACCAAACATTCCCATACTCCATAGTAACCAGTAACTAACTACACCCCGGGTGGTGTAGCCCTGCCAGATTACCCATCGCAACAGGTAACCCTCGCCGCCAGTGGAGACCACTGCCGTACCACCTAAGACCCGCTCGTCACACGAGCTAACCCAAGTCCATTAATGTGCATCCCCTTGCATCGAGAAACACAAGAGGCGAACAATAAGGGGTGAGACCATCTCTCGCAAATGGCTCACAATCCACTACCAACACCAACACCAACACCAACATCCATCTCAATACCAATAACATCAATAAAACTCAACCATAAGATAATCACGAAAAACATCACATTATACCACATATATTCTATAATCAACTGAGTAGGAAAACCCTACCTCACAAACAATTCCAATCAAGACAGCACGGATCTAGAAAGCTTCTTCTACGAAATCTCCTCCTAGAATATAAGTAATCAATCAATACAATGAACGATGTAAATCTAATCCAAAACCCCCAAATTACCCAAAATAGGGTTTCATTAATCTAATACTAAAACCATAAAAGACTATACCAAAAACTTACTTTGATGATTACAACGACGAAGGTGTGAAACTCCCCAAAAAGATGAACTTTACGCCTTGGGTTGATAGAAATAGAAGAGAACAGTTCTACGGTTCTTTGTTTGTGAAAAAGGTGATTAAGAAACGTTTTAAAGTTAAAACGACGATTAATACTGCTTCCCGTTCTATTTATATCAAACCGCGAAAAAACCCATAACGAACCGGACACTCGGTCGAGTATGAGCCACGCGACCTAGTAAGGCACACTTTACCGAGTGCTAACTCACTCGCACGATTTCACGACAAACAGAACTCTGACATACTACTCACAACAGCTACTCGGTCGAGTGTGCCTTATTCGGCCGAGTAGCCTAAAACAATAAATATGATGTATTACAGTCTTCCCTCCTTAAAAACGAACTTCGT
This sequence comes from Silene noctiflora, assembly GCA_009801015.1. NCBI lineage: Eukaryota > Viridiplantae > Streptophyta > Magnoliopsida > Caryophyllales > Caryophyllaceae > Silene > Silene noctiflora. The sequence continues at coordinate 59,979 of VHZZ01001356.1, read as the reverse complement.
CCTCGAAGTTCACACTCATAGCTGTACAACATGCACACCCACCACTCCACTATCCAACACCATTCAACTCTCATCCTCCATCCTTGACACTCACTCACCCAACAACGTCTACCTCAAAAACGTAGCTCTGCGCATAGCATCAACCATAGAATTGCCTTATCTAATTCCACCAATATAACCCTTCAAATGAGAACGACTACCAAAATGAAATGTTACATTCTACCACCCTTAAAATGAACTTCGTCCTTGAAGTTTGCTCACACCTACCACTTAATCTATGTCCATTCGTTTCAAAACCATAACGTCATGGCCATCACCATTACTTTTAATGATATCAAACCACAAGTCCATCCTTAGTTGTACACCAAGACCCAAAACTTCCAAATATACCGCAATATTTAGAACCTTCAAACTCTTTTTGTCGCATCCTACTCCTCTTAAGATAAATGTTAAGTCCTCGTAAGTCAACTAATACTAGGTCCTCAATGATTCCTTCCCGTTATCACCCTTTCATGTCACAGATAGCCGACTATAACCTCAACACCGACCACCATTCCCATATCCAAGGCTCTCTCTCTAACAACTCTCATACTCGTAAACATTCTGCACACCAGCCAACCTTTACCGCAAAATCATCAACATAACCACTATTTCAACTCTTCAATACTACCGCACAATCACATTCTTCTCTATATATGCACCTATCCCCACAATCATAACTCACATACCACAATTGTTACACACACACACACACTAGATCCTCAAATCTCCCTTTTTACTGTCGCCAAACTCGTACATACCTTAACATGAGACTAACTACCAACTCTTCATACTTACTTCCCCGATAAAGATTATGAACCACCTGCAGCTTTCAGCTCAATACACACATGCTCCACCAACAACTATGTCAATAAATGGCTCATCTAACATAACATCGAAAGTACTCCAACAACCTCCCACAACTAAGTTTCACCAACAAGATATCATTGTAACTATGACAACAACGACCACATGTGAAACTTTCTTCCATATTTTACTCTACCCTCACCCACAAGCCGAAAATCATAGGGGATAACAGGAGATAAAATAACAATCTATATGCTCATACTAATCTAACATACACTTTCAGAAGCTCGTTTCACAAGTATCCCTCCTACTCCACCACAACCAATGACGGCATCACAACATCGCCACCAATAGCCGCACCGCAACGCGAAAGTACTCGCATCGCAACACGAAGTACCGCGATAACCTCTTGACTCATCCAACCACCCTTTACCCTTTTTTCGATACCATCTTACTGGACAACAAAACACCACATATTAGACGGAATAACCAGATAACAACTTTATGAATATCATACCATAACACTACTTACGAGGTCAGAACCTCGCACAGTTACTTACACACGTCATAGACACATAATCAAATCTAACTAGCAAACCCGATCCCGTAAGTTACCACTTGATAATTACCACCACCAGACCAACGTGACCATATAACCAATGCTCAACTTCCGACCAATGCTCTCTAGCTCAACACATAATGCTCCCTCGCAACCATGAATACCAATTCCCTATAGCAACTCCATTAACCATATCAACCATATTACCCCAATATCCATACTAATTTTGTCCGTGATCATCCTACTCCCTTAACTTACCACCCAAGTCTCATACCATGCAATTACGCTACTAACTTCTTACTCCCTTAATTCCTCAAACCTCATGTCTGACATGTTGTCCTGAAATTCCTACATAACCCTTAACTCACACACTCATGATAGTATCATACATCTCCACGATTCTTTACTTTCATGTCCCATAACTTTGTGAACATACACTCGACTTACTACYATCTTTCTTGTCTCATTGCACTTGACAACMCCCCATAATCAACTCAACTCATTRCTCYTATTAMCMAGCTCTTTAGTGATCCGGTTACCTTCTCGTGACTCYAAAACTCAAATTCCATTAATTCGTGTCAGCAACTTCCCATTCTTTCTTATCAATAGTCTCTCTCCAYATRCKACTCACTCATACTCACCACCGATAAGTCSACACTTTCAAGGAGTACTCTTTAATCAATTACACMTTTCCTTAATATCTCCAAAAACCATAATTCACCTCATATCGTTATCTTCCCAAATAATTACACGCTAGGCTCACCTTATAATAACCCAAATTCCCAAACACAACTACTACCTACAAATCCACATTGTGGCATCCATCGGTCTCAGCTCACTAAACACCATTCCTTTCCCTTCTTTATCGCGACCTTCCATTACACATATCCTTAGCCAACATAGTCATAATCATCTCCCTCCAGGAATCCCCACATATCCCAATTTACCGAAATTCACATCCCCCATCTCAAACTTTTATTTCTCCCATTCCCAAGACTTAATTTACCACTCACGTTACCACTCGACCATAAACACGTATCACAACTTTACTTAAGACCACGACTCTATATCATTCACCATAACTCACAAAATATGCTCCTTGCCTACATAAACCCATAAATTTCACTTTCTCTTTCCACTATCCATCACAACAACGTATAACCACATGTCCTCCTCACCAAACCCATACCCATCATAAGGTGGTACTCTCCAGGCCATATGATCTGATAACTTACGCATCAGGACCATCATATATGTAAAAGAATCCATTAAGACTCAAGGCAAACGTAAGCACATAGCCTACGACTTAAAACAACACATATCCACATAGAAAGGACACTTGGTCGAGTACCAAGGACACTCGGTCAAGTACACTTAGCTCGGTCGAGTCACATATGTACTCTGTCGAGTTCAACTGTTCCAGATCCTGACCAGAAATTAGCATAAAACGCACTCGTACTCGATCGAGTACCACACAGTCGATCGAGTGCCTCACACACTCGGTCGAGTAAAAAAGTTACAGCACTTCTGTCCCAAAAACTCAATTTACCCACTCGCTCGAGTGCCAGGGGCTCGGTCGAGTACCCCGTACTCGGTTGAGTCATGCCATTTCCGAACTACCCCCATGCTTATATAAACATAAATCACACATATAGCCTTAACATGCTACTAACTTCATATCAATACTTCATCCATCACATTTAATAACTCAACTTATATCCATATACGTCACATATGTCCATAAAACTCATACATGTAGCATCCAACAATACATATAAATATATATGCATACAACGACCCTTGACACCCCATAGTGACTGGTTAAAAGTTGTAAAGGCAAAAATGCGGCTTTAGGACGTCTCCCAAGCCTTTGCGGTAGCTCTAAACAACTACTACCCGAGTTCATTTTATTTAGACGCCCTATGTTCATTTGTTCATTGGTGTTTGGTTCCAAAATCGTCGCTCTGATACCACTTTGTAACACTCTCATACCCCAAGGTACCTTATCAAGGACTACCTCAATATGTGAGGATGCGACCATCTCGGTTACCCGAGGTAGTGTACATCACATAAACCATAATGAAACATAATTAAGATTAACTTGTTTAAATGATTACAAAACTCCAAAATACAAATATAAACCAAAATCCGAAACTGTGATAAGAATATGAAAACGTGACATGCGGAAGCTAAACTAGAAAATGACTGATGATGACTTGGCCCTACCAATCTCCGCAGCAACATCAACAACGATAACCACCTGCTAAGCCAACTACTCACCATTCCCGATTGGATCACCACAGTTTTGAAGACATAACGGGGTCAGTCAACTATACAACATTACAATATAAAATAAAGCATACACATCCACATTAACTGTAACCAAACATCCCCATACTCCATAGTAACTAGTAACTGACTACACCCCGTGTGGTGTAGCCTTGCAAGATTAACCATCGCAATAGGTAACCCTCGCCGCTAGTGGGGACTGCAGCCATACCACCTAAGCCCCACACGTCGCACGAGCGAACCCAAGTCCATTTATGTGCACATCCCCCTTGCGTTGAGAAACACAAGAGGCGAGCAATGGGGGTGAGATCATCTCATACAATGGCTCACAATCCAATACCAACACCAACATCCATCTTAATACCAATAACATCAGTAAAACTCAACCATAAGATAATCACGATGAACATCACATTATACCACATATGTTCTACAATCAACTGAGTAGGCAAACCCTACCTCACAAGCAATTCCAATCAAGACAGCATGGATCTAGAAAGCTTCTTCTACGAAATCTCCTCGTAGAATACAAGTAATCAATCAAAACAATGAACGATGTAAATCTAATCCAAAACCCCAATTGGATTACCCAAACTCGGGTTTTATCAATCTAATACCAAAACCATAAAAGACTATACCAAAACCTTACCCCGATGATTACAATGACGAAAGTGTGAAACTCCCCAAAAAGATGAACTTTACGCCTTGGATTGATAGAAATAGAAGAGAACAGTTTTACGTTGCTTAGTTTGTGAAAAAGGTGATTAAGAAATCTTTTAAAGTTAAAAAGACGATTAACACTGCTTCTCGTTCTATTTATATCAAACTGCGTAAAAACTCATAACGAGCCAGACAATCGGTCGAGTACGAGCCACTCGACCGAGTGCAGGATACTTGATCGAGTAAGCCACACTCAATCGTGTGCTAACTCACTCGCTCGAGTTCACAACAAACAGCATTCTGAGAGACTACTCACAACAACGACTCGGTTGAGTGTGCCTTACTCGGCCGAGTAGCCGAAAACCATAAATCTAATGTATTACAATTATGTTTAGTAAACTAACTTCACAAATCATTCAATTATCACCCATGCTCATACAATTCGCGTGAAACATTATCATACCAGGTCTATTACACAGCACAGTTCAATCGTTCACATGTTGTGGCTTCATACCTTTCACTTTTTAACTTGAATCAAAATGTTATCATACAACTACTGGACTTCGCAAGCTATCATATATTCATAAATGTCAAACAACCAGATCAAAAGCATTACCCAAATACGTGATCGAGTTTGAACGCCATTCATACATATAATCATGTATTGTACTTGTCACAAGATTAAACAGGTTCCAATATCATGTTTATTCAATCAATTAACAACCATATTTATGAAATAGATTGCCCACAAATTTTGACAACTATAACCTTTACTGTCATCACATAATCCACACATACTAGTAGGTTAGCATACCTTTCATATCACTTAGACATACGGTCAAAACATACAAATAAGGTTCCAAAATTACAATGTAAAGCTTTACTTGTCATCAAACACACATTTGCAAGTACTTTAAAACATGCTGTCACTTCGAAAAATCACCATTAAATAACTGCTTAAATAAGTTCTGAACCATAATACTTTTCAGAAAATACAGAGTCATTAAATTGAGAGAGTTGGAATTAAGTCTAAAATGCAGATAACCAATTTATAAGGATTTTCTCAAATCAATGGGTCCAACCAGAACTTTATTAGCATTTTGTCGCAATTCAAGGTCAACTTGCAAAAATCATAATCAAATAATGACACAACAATATCAAATGCGGTTTACCAATTCGGAAACGCCTACGGATCTAATAATCAAGAGAGTTGGAATCACTCCAAAAGAATGCACACATCTCAAGTGAAAATTTTTTCAAGATTATGGGTCGAAATCAGCACTGTGCAGTAACATTTTGACCACTGTTCAGTAAAGCATTTATTACTCTTGAACCGTAACTCGTATAAGCATTAAACCAACGGCAAATGAAAGCTAACTCACAGGTCTATCTCACATTAAAATTTGGTTCACATATCCCATCCTCGTATAAAATAGCAGTCATTTCAATTAAGAGGTAGAATCTGAAAATTTTACCGACCTTCAACTTTATAAACTATCGCACTTGTTTTTTCCCAAGTACTTATCCACACATATAACACATTAAGAGTGACTAGTTCTACATCACACCTACAAATTTATGAAGCTCATACTATACCGCATGTTCTATTCCAGTCCACGAGACCGTCACACCATATAGTTCACATATTTCTTAACTATGTCACTATTTACTATGCAACATACTTGTCACCACATAATTAACTCTTTCGGTCATAAAAATCTAGTAACATTATGTTAAGGTCAGTCAAGTTTTCGTCTGTTATATACCATATAAGTTTGTATTTCCATACAATTCCGTCATATCAAACACTTCTCATATCCACAGTGCAATAACTATAATTCAGAACATAACTATAATTTAGAACACATCAGCTGCCTCATTGCAGTTAATAATTCCTGTTACTATTTATTTTCACCGTTGTCTCACGGTGGCTCACACATATACTTCTCGTATCAATTTTTGTAGCACAACTAGCGTCGTACAACAAATGAAGCTCCAATACTCATGCACAAACATACGATATAAACCACATACGCATCCACTCTATCTACCCATCCTTTACCCTTTTTGTATAAGCGGTTCAAAACTACAAGGGCCAAACCAAGGACGTCTCCCCAATCTCTTAAGAGGGCTCCTTACCAGCTTCTACCCAGGGTTCATTTTATTTTAGACACAACATAGGTTCATTGGGTTCATTTGTTCAGGCCTTAGGATCGTTTTCTCTGATACCACTTTGTAACACCCCCATTTAAGCAGAAGCCTTATCAAGACATTTCCGATTAAATAAGAGTGTCACCATCTCAGTTTCCTGAGGCAATGATATAGATAAAAAAAACCAACGCTTTATTTTTTTCTCTACTACTTCTCAAACAAAGGCGTCTCGACTGTTTACAAACTAAGTTAACTGAAGTATATAATAAATTACAACCGAACTACAAATAAAACAACTTGAGCTATGGTGATGACTCAAAGTGGCAACTCTAGACTCGGTGTCCATCTCATAACGCTCCCCATTCAAGCATAGCAACCAACAACAACAACTGAACCTGCTTATCAGACTGCTCCTCATTCAAGCGGAAATCATTGAATGGATCAACACAGGCCACCCCGTAAATAGGGGACAATTTGACACAAGACACACACTGTCAACTCATGCTAACATTAATAATAAATGACAAGAAACGATGAATGTAATGTAAAGCTTAGAACTAAAATCACTACGACTATCACAATAAACAGTATACGACATAATGCAGTAGCTCAGGCGCGCAGCCTCAGAGACTGCCTAGCTCTCGGCCACACCACACACCCACCTCATGTCAAATTCCTCACATACACTCACGGCACTGCAGCGCCATCTGCTGGACCGCGTTGTTTCGACTTCCACGTGCCAGGCCTACCAATTCATCAGAACCAAAACTGCAGCCGGGCCTGGTTTACCATCCATCACATTCTCGCCCGCAGGCTTCTCACACAATATCTTTCACAAGACGGCAACCATAATTACCATAGAAACACAATAATAATTTTAACCAACACGAGATAATAGAATATAATGTTCATCGCATCACAATGTAATACTCAAAGGCACAGCAATAAGATCGTTGCATCAACCATTATCACAATAACTTAACATAAGATCATTGTAACTTCACTCAATGTCATATATTTACATAGAACAACCATCTTAGCAATTTATATGCATCCATGTAAGATAACTAAACATGTAACACGAGTTGAGTAGGGTAAACCTACCTCAGCAGCATTCCTGTGGCAGCAACAAATACGATATAGGAAAAGAGTCTCCCCGTTAACCACGTGCCTATTATAACATAAGTATGCATAATTACCACGTGCTCCATCAATTAAACATGAAACTTAGACTCATCATGCTTAAAAGTAATCTCAACTTAAAGAACAAACTCGACTTTTCCTAATTTTCCAGAACCGGACAGACTAACTGTAATATGCATAACTAATTCCATAAAAATCCAATCGATCCAAGGCCAATTGGGTTGGAACCCCCTGACTCTTAGCTATAACTCTTTTCAAAAGCAGTTTTCCCAAATTCCAAACTTAACAAGGGCAGAATCCGTCGCTGGAAAATTAAAGGTTCATAAAACGGGTTTCAAATATCATTTTTCAGAAATTCCAAGTTCAATTGTTGTATAAACTCTTCAAAGATGATGTACGAAAAAGTCCTCGTACTCAATCGACATATAAGTTAGGGTTTCAAAACATTTTCCACAACACAATTAGATTCGCGGACTTTTCGGCGACAGGTTCATAAATAAATCACCCAAGACAAACCCCATATGGTATAATGCTACGAAATTTTATATGCAGAAACTAGACTTGGAATAACCATGAGTCTCTTCGCAAACTTCTCACAAATGATGAATTTAAGATAAGGAAAACAATCAAACAACATAACACAACAAATCTGTAAATTGTTGTATTAATCATAATCATACTAAAACCCTAATTGATGATGACAATGGTGATGAACGACTCTATGATTACATTAGATAGCATAGAATTATACCTATGATCGAAAGGATGAAAATTGGTAAGAAATCGACTCCGGAAACCCATGCCCTAGCTGTGTTCGTCCGCCCGCTTGTCGCCTCTTCCTCTTTGTCTCTTTTTTTTTGTGATAAAATATGGAAAAAGGGTTTGTGTGTTGAAATGAAAGTTTTTATATCCCGACTTTCTAACACAACTTAAATGAATTCCGACTCCCTTACACGGACAAGCCCAATACATGGCCTACAGGTTTGTTTTGGACGGTTCACTTAAGGCCTAAGCAACCCGACTCAGTTATCATATAAGCAAAAGCATTACGTCGCGTTAAAATAGAACAACAACAACAACAACAACAATAATAATTTAATAAAGTAAAGTGAAGGACAAATATAATAAAACATTATTTAAAATACTCTTTAACTCGTAATAAAATACAGAGTATTGCATACTTAATTAAGCCGAAGAGAGATCCTTGGTTTGATTGGTTTAATTGCTTGATTATGATTGTTAAGTTTATGTCATGAGAATGAGTATGTTAATGTATTAATCGGGAATTTAATAAGTTGTTTGAAAGAACACTAATTTGAGACCCTAATCTACAATAATCACCTTACTTAATATGCTAATTGGTTATTTGAAAGAATGTCAATTAATGTTATGTTTTTATTTTCCTAAACCGAGACTTGACTATATGACACCCCCACTACCCCTAACTTCCCTAATTTATCATTTTTATATCTATTCTAGTTATTCATTTCTCATTTTATTATCTTAGTTAATTTAGAATATTCAAACCTTCCATAGTTTTGTCCGACTAAGCTATGAACTAAATAATAGACCTATAGCCTAACCCACCATCCTAGTGATCGACCTCTACTTACCCGACTATACTAGTTAGGTATCGAGTTATAAATTTGTTTGATAGGGTGTGATGACTTTACCCTCATCAAAATGACACCGTTGCCGAGGATGGTGTTTTGTTAGATATAAGTCTTAATTTAGTTTTAGGTTTAGTCATTTTATTACTTTTGAAAAAATTGAAAAAAAAATAAAAATAAAAAAATGGACAATTCTTATGGTATGCATGCTTGTTCGCCTTATTGTAGTTCATAGGGTGGGAGACACGATTTCACTTATTGCTCTTCATATGCACCTCTTACTCAATTCAATAGGTATAATGTGCAATGTGAATCATATGGATATTTTGGACATACTTGTGATAATGTCCCTCACCCCAAATTAATATGAGTAATGTTCAATGTGGGTCATGTTGTGGACCAAGCCACCTGCGCCGCGCGCACCCGCGCGTTGTGATTTTGAGGCGGCGACACTTATCCCACGGAACCTTGGTGAATGGTTTGAACAAGCCTGTATTTGTAAAGTCACCACCAATTTTTGTGGTAAATAGGAACCATGCGAATACTTCATGTCATGTCAATACACAAAGTAGTGACATGAACACTAAGAAATTCGTTACCCTTAGCATTCTATGTCTAGAATGACTCTCGCGATGCCAATGAACACGAATGCTCACAGATATTTGGGTAAGGGGTGAAGGTACGTATTAAGAAGCTCCTTATTTGCACACCTAATCCCGCCCGCCTCGATAGCGACCTTTACAAATGATCAAGGAAATCGTCTATACTCGATATGTTGTTGATTATATGCATGCAATGTAACAAACAATTGATTAAACCTAACATGTGGAATTAGACTAAGTCGGTTAACATACAATTTAGCAAAAACAATTGGGTCAAAGTAGGGATTTACATTCATTACATGTGAATTTCCATGTAAATAAGTCATACAAGATAAATAAATAAATAAATTACAAAGCGATAAATTACAATGGGATTTCATGAATTTACGTCGTAAACATGCTCAAAAGAATATAAAAAAGAAAGAAATAAAAAATAATTAAAATACAACGAAATACGTAGTGATAATATGGATAATAGTCCATTAATATAATCTAATTATAAAGCCTACTTCAAAATGAGACGAGTTCGGAGACGGAAGCCAACCCAGAACAGGCGCAACATCTGCTGCGTCCTCCAGAAGAGGCACATTAGACCATGCGTCTATTCTTGAGTTGGGTTTTGACTGTGAAAGTCAAACCCGTGAGTTAGTTAATTTTCGTAGTTATTTGGATGGATTATTAGTATTAAAACTCGAAATTGAAGTGATTTATACAGGTTATGTACATAAAAGATCGTCATAAAGCGAAAAAAGAACGAATTAAAACGAATTATTACAGCGGTTTACATGAATCATGATGTCGATTTTAAAAAGATCGAAACTTGAACAATGACGGCTAAAGCGAGAATATGATTAAGACGGAAAATAAGGAGTTGAAACTGAAAACAAATTGAAAACAATATATAAAAGGCGGATTCAAAATACTTGAAAATCGAGCCTCTTAAATTCGGGTTTGAATAAGTGACGAAATCCCGCAAATATTAGATTATGAGGGATTTAAGTTGAAAAAGATTTTATAAAACAAAACAAGAAACTGGAAAATTTAAGAAAGAAAGAAAGAAAACGAAATAAGGAAGAAGACGAAACAACTATTACTCGAGGAAGAAGAAGAAGAGAAGATGCTGTGACTATTCCAAAAGGCGCATCTACTGATGCGATTCTTCTCGACAGTCTTTCCCTGCTGTTTCGTTAAAAGCGGTTTACAAAACATAATTTGGAAAGGGTTTTAAGCATGTTCATGACATAAATCCTTATATCAGTTGTGAATACAGAAAATAAAAGTACAAATTGGGATTTACAGTTTCAGACTTACATGTTTACGAAGCGAGATTAACTAAATTGTCATTTAGTAGTTGCCCGACTCGATGAAAGATTCGAAAGATGCCCTTGAAAAGGATTTAGTAACAAAATTGATTAATTTGATTGAGTGTAGTTGATCAAATTGTTCAGTCTTATGCAACAAGACTGGTACCCAGAAGGATCTGGGCTTACGTGGTCGAGTAGATCAAGCACGTAGGCGTCAAAAGTATTAGTACGGTCTTAGAATGCAAATGGAGAAGTGAAGGGGAAGACATTTGCGTGAAGAATATGTGAGGCGGAGGCCTCTATTTATACTAATCACGAGATGTAAATTTAGGAAAAAGATAAGATTTGGAAAAAAATCCTAAAAAATTCTAAAACTGACGAAAATCGGCCGAGGAAGAGGCGCAGTAGGAACTGCAGCCTTTCAAAGAGGCACAACATCCTCTGTGTCCTCTCCTGAGGCTTTCCCTCCTCAGAAAGAAATATTTCCACAATTTAAATTAGGAATTAGGGAAAATGTAGGCTTCCATATAAAATAAAGACGTTTTTTAACCCAGACTCCAAATGTACTCTAATACTGCCAAAACCACCGTAGCGGCGCGTAGATGACGACCAACGGGTTGGCACGACTAGTTGAGCTACCACTTGTCGATGAATTTACGACATGTTATAAAATCACTATTTATGTTAAACATGCGGTCCAATCATCACTGAGTGTTTGGCAGGAGGTGCAGAAACGAGTTATCTACAGAGCCCTCACTTTGACCGAGGCTTGGACAAGGAAAAAATCAAAGTATAGCCCTCAGTTCAATTGAAGATTACAACCTGAACTCTATGGCAACGCGAGGTAGCTTAAAGGGACTGAGCATGGTGTTAGTTAAGGATGTAACACCCGAAAATAATTAATTCATATTTTAAACTATTTTAATAATTAATTAAGGTAAATGTGATTTTAAATATTATTTTCGTAAAATATGAAATCCTATAATATATTAATTATATTATTACTATTTAA